>APFE031634529.1:0-41294 GCA_000404065.3 Pinus taeda
TACAAGAATTCAACATTACTGTGTTAGATAGACCAGGAAAGCAAAATAAAGTAGCTGATTTCTTGTCTAGAATTCAAAATACTAATGAAGATTCTCCAGTAGAAGATAAGTTTCCGGATGAATATCTGTTTGCAGTAACTACTAAAACTCCTTGGTATGCAGATATTGCTAACTATTTGGTTACAGGGAAGCTTCCTTCACACTTATTTCCCAATGAAAAAAGGAAAATCATTCAGGAGAGTTCAAAGTATTCTTGGATTTCTAATGAATTGTTCAAAACAGGGCTAGATTGTGTAATCAGAAGATATGTGCGGGAAGATGAAATGCCTGACATTCTTAAGGCATGTCATGATGAACCATGCGGCGGACACTTTGCTGACAAGAGGACGGCCTATAAAATCCTTTCTTTAGGATATTATTGGCCTTCTCTCTTCAAGGAATGCAAAGCAATATGTTAAAAGGTGTGACAGCTGCCAAAGAGTCGGGAGACCAACCTCTTCAAAGAAAATAGCCTCTACAGCCACAGACTCATCGAAACCCTTTGAGAAATGGCTCTATATTTTCGTTGAACTTATTAATCCTCCATCCAAACAGAAAAAGTATATATTCGGTTTGTACGATTATGTTTACTAGTGGGTAGAAGCCAAGGCTTTGCCTTCTGCCACTGGAAATTTAGTTGTTTCAATTTCTTTTTGAGATATATTTTAACTCTTTTGGTGTCCAAGAGAAATTGTTAACAGATCAGCGGAAGGTCAATTTACATCTAAATGATGGAGAAGCTGATGGAGGAATACAAAATCAAGCATAGAAAGTCTACTCCATACCATCCGCAAGCAAATGGCCAAGTGGAATCTATAAATAAAGTTCTTGAGAGCATCATCACCAAGACTGTTCATCTCCACAGAAGAGATTGGGTAGAGAGGCTTCCTGAAGCCTTGTGGGCCTATAGAACTACATGGAGGAACACAAGAGGACATTCTCCCTATGAACTTTTTTATGGGAAAGAAGTCCTGCTCCCCATTGAGTTTCAGATCAAGACCTTCAAGATGGCAGTTCAGTTGGGAATGAGCTTAACAGAAGCCCAAAAGCACAGAATGGACCAGTTAAATGAACTAGATGAAATAAGACAAGATGAAATTCTAAGAACCGATCTAGTTCAACACCAAAGGACCAAATGGCATGATCGATTTATCAAAGAGAAGAAGTTTCAAAAAGGAGATTGGGCGCTACTATTTGATTCAAAGTTTAAGGACTTCAAAGGGAAATTCCAAACTCATTGGCTTGGGCCATATGAGATTGATGAAGTATTTAGTAATGGAGCAGTCCGAATCAAGACAATTGATGAGTTCGAAACTCCTCTTATTGTAAATGGCCACCGCTTGAAGATCTATCATAAGCCACTCTCAAAAGAGGACTTTGTCAAAATATTTCAAGAAAGTTCTGCAATGAGGCTAGTGGAGAAGAATCCTTCTCCTCCATCAGCCTAATCTTTATTTCTTTTTGTTTCGAAAAAAAAAAAAAAAAGAAAAAAAAAAGAAAAAAGAAAAAAGAAAAATGTGTAGAAGCCTGAAAACCAATCTTGGATTGGCAGTCTTATGCAGAAAATATAAGGTGAAAATCAGGGTCACCTGACACTTTATATTTTCCAAAAAAAATCTCTTTTTCACCATCATTCCATCCTCATTTCATTCCGCTTCACTCCATATTTCATTTCATTTCATCTCACTTCATTCATCTTTCACTTCATTCATCCTATCTCACTTCCACCAATAAAGTCCCTCTCAGGATTATTCCGTCCATATCAGTTTGTTCTAATCATCTTTGTGCAGGCAGAAAAGTATTGTTGCAGATTCTGCAGCTCATACCGAGTTTCCGCAGCCAATACACTCTGTCTCTGCAAACAAAACAATTCTGTGTTCAAAAAAAAAAATAAAAAAAATTCAGAGGTATCATCATCAAAAGAGCAGCAAGGATACATAGCACCTGCAAGACCAGAAAGCAATCAAAAGTTAGCTACCATAATCAGTAAGGGAATCAGATGCAAATATATAAAGGTATGTTCCAAAATTTCTAATCAACAGTTTAATATCATTTTTGCATAGTTTCAATTCGTGGTAGGAGTCACTTAATGTAATGATTAACAAGTTATCCCACTCCTCGTCCACGATCTCGCCTCATCCACCTCATCACCCTCCTAACGGTTTCCTAATCCCTACTGATCCGAATGTAATACAAGCTGCTCTTCTATTAATCATTCTTACCTCAGTGACGTATACCGGTGTACCATGGCTCTCCATATGATCATTTCCGCAGCCAAGTGTATGCAGCCACTCAAAGCTCATAAATTTGACCGTTGCACTCACATGCATAAAACTTGTAGCCATATTGATTTCTACCCTCATACCACTGGCTTCATTTCATTTCCATACATCGCTCTCATTTCATTGTAAAATCCCTCTCTGTTTTTCCTCACCTCACTGTTCAAAACCCCAAGTTCTGCACCTCACTGTTCATTGCATTACAGTTACTATACAACCGTAATTCCTCTGTTTTCCCGTAGAAGTATTCTCCTCAAACATCCATACCCACTGTCAGAGCTTTAAGTGCAACCGAGAACCGAGAATGGGGAAGCTGTTGAGAGCAGAACCGGAGGGTTCAAAGTTTTTAGAGGGTTACCCACAGGTCAGAGAAGCACTGCAAAAGGCCGAATGGCTGAAGTTTATTCAAAAATTTAATGGGTACCATAAGGAAGTGACAAAGGCATTTGCCCGGTCGTTTGACGGAAAAGCCGTGGAGGTAGGTGACTTACAGTTCACCTTAACCGAGAGTACCCTGGCCACAGCAACTGAATTGCCTCAAACTGGAGAACGCTGGTTCAAAAATAGGACAGTGGAAGATCAAGAATGGAGAAAAATGCTTAAGAATCCAGGTATGGATACTTCCATTTTCACCTAGGGTATCCCTGTACGTGTCATTAAAGAGGAATGGACTTCATTACTGCTTCTTGTTCAAAAAATTTTAACATGTGAAGGCCTTTTCGGTGTCATGTATATATACCATACAAGACTCATGATGCATTTCATGGAAGACAGAGCTATCAATTTACCCTGTTTCTTATTTGCTAGTTTAAAGAAAATGTGTAACACTGTTCAGAAAAATGTGGGAAACATTGAACCCCATTTGTATCACCATGGGCTTATTAAGATTCTAATTGAGGAACAGTTGAAAAATAAAAAGGATACATGGGAGAAGTTTCTCATTAGGAACCATTTTCAAGAGGCAGTTGAAGCCTCCAGTAGCTCTCCTAGGGTACCAAAAAGAAATAGGAGAGGAGGAAAAGAAATTATTGACCAAGAAACTGCCAAAAAGACTGCTGTAGAAACTGCTCCAAAGACTGCCCAGGCAACTGCCAGAGAGGAAAGGAAAAAGGGAGTCAGCACTAAAAGACAAAAGGGGGATAAAGGGAAAACCATTTTTCAAGAATCAATTCCTTCACCAGAGCCCTCAATTGAAGAATCCCAAACACTAGCTGACATATTAGTGCAACTGCAAACCACTGCCCTCTCAAAGAGAAAACAAAAAGAGAAACATAGTGCCTAGCAGAAGAGCACTGATGTACAAGTAAGGAGAAGCAGTAGGTTGAAAGGAAAATGGAGTGTGACCAAAGGCAAACAGTCCCATTTTGTTGACTTAGGCACACCAGAAAAGTCTCCAATTCAGCTATATGTTGAGCCTAGTCCTCCACGGGAAGAAAGTCCCTTCCAGCAAGAGAGAGAAGGCAGTTTTCAAGAATTTGAGTTCAGACCAAGAAAAACACCTGATATAGACCCTGATCAGCAGAAAGCATATGATTACTTGGAGACCTTAGAGCAATCTGCTGCCGGTCCAAGCACTATAGTACCTCATGATGAACAGGTCAAATCTCTAAAACAAGAGGTATTTGAGCTGGAAGTCTTGAACCGGCACATTAAGCAGGAGAATGAAGCCTTAAAAGAACAGAGCAAAGTGGACAAAATGGTCCATGACAATACAATGCTTCACTTGGGTCTCTGGCAGAAAAAGAATAGAAAATTGAAAAAGAAATGCAAGAAGCTGAGCAGGGCCTTAATTAATTTGAGGTTTAGATGTTTGGTTATGAAACCAAAAAGAGTAAATTTGGCAGTAAGAAGAAAGAGGAGAAGGCTGGATGTCTTAGCAGAGGCATCTGAGCATATAAACTGAGAAATCATGACAAGTTTTGGTTGCATGAGGACATGCAACACCTTCACAGTGGGGGTATGTTGGGCCTCAAACCTGCACTCATTTACCCATCCTCCCAACAGCCTTTTCATACTCATTTCCTTCTTTTGCCATCATTTCCTTCATAAACTTGTTCACTTCATTGCATTATAGGACTTTTTAACATGATTTGCTAACTGTGCTAATCGTTGAAAGTTGGTTTAGATTTTTGGTTCAAGTACAGCAATTCCGCAGCTGTTACAGGTTTCCGCAGTTGAGCATTGATTCCGCAGCTTATCTCATATTTCGCAGCTATTTTCTTGTTTGATATGATCCAGGCGTCTTCTAGAGAAACGAGCCACATGGGCAAGTTTGTATGACTGTGTACATGGTATGTGTGCTATCCGTTTAGCCAAACTGGCCAATGACACCCCTGGTCAACACGGAGGTAGCTTGGGTCAAACAGCAAGGTTGCAAACGGTGGCATGGCTTTGTGTGTTCGGTTGGAGCACGTAAGTCACAGCCGGCTTCTCCGTTAGCCACGACGATTGCAGGGGACCATAATCCAACATTAGATTTATTAGACCACGATGACCGTTCCCTAGATCCGAGCTCGGTGCTGCTGGACGTGTCCTTTTCCTAGCTGTTAGTTAGCTTCATTTACGCATAAGACAGTTGATGTTTTTCTATAAATAAAGCGTTTCCATACGCTGAATAGTTAGTCTGATTTAGTTAATATTTTGCTGCTGTAAACTCTGTTTTGAAGACCTTTTTATAAAGCATTTTACGCTTCCCACTATGTTTATTATGAGTTGATTTAATTTGAAGAAGACAGTTCTGTTTCTATCCGTGTAGCTGAGCTTTTAATTGGTTGAAGTGGATGGAGGGCCCTTGTCTGCTACAACCATTGTACAGTAGCCTTTGAATTTCCTTTTCTGCATTTCTTTTTCTTTACTTGATCATGTATATTAATGTACAGTTTTGAATTACGCTGTTTTGCATTTCTTTAATCTTCATGACTAATCAGTGTGTTTTTACAGCTTTTGTTAGGAGCCCGAGACAGTGTGCTTTTACTTCTTTTTAACACTAGTAGCATCTGAAATGTCTTACCTCAACTGCTAACTTTTTGTTGTAATTTTCATTAGTTACTAGATTAGCTGGTTTCTTTATTTGGTTTACTTTATCAAATTTTTATCAAGATGCTAATATCTTAATGGTTCTATTTATCATAATGCAATAATCTTTATGGGACCAAAATATTATCTAACGGCAACTTGATTTATTTAGTTTTTAGACTCATATTGCCAATTCACTCCTAACTCTTCTTTTTCACATGATTAATTCAGCTAAAGGCAGAAGGTTAAGGAAGAATACGTAGTGTGATTTGTCATTTAAATTTTGGATTCCTAGAGTAGTGCTTTTGCTTTCAGTAGAGTTAATGTAAATATCATTTCTATTTCTAACAGTAGTAAGGGTATTGGACTAGTGCCATTAGTTTTTCATTTAATGCTTTGCTTTCATTTGATGCTTTAGTTTCATTTCAAGTCATTATTCAAGTTTTCTCTTTAAAGTTTAAGAAGCATTTAGAAATCATCACATACACACACATTCACTCACTTGTTTATAAATTCATCACATCACATTAGGAATATAATCTAGACATAAACTAAAAACGACAAAAAGAACTAGGAAAGGCTACTTAAGTATATATTGTACACTTCACTTCATCAGCTTACGAGCCCCGGGTTGACAATTTATGATAGAAATTTAGACAACACTAAATTGACCAAACATTTTGGTGCCGTTGCCGGGGTATTTCCTATCTCAGCCCTATTTACTGATCCGGTTGCAGATTTGTTTGCTCTGAGGAGAGAAGGATCTCTAGGCCCCTTTTGAGTTTTATTCTTCCCCCGTGAGAGATGAACACATAGTTCTGCTATATCATGAAGTGGGAGTTGAGATATGTCTCCTTTTCCCATCATGTTCAAGATATCTATCCATTCATCTCTAATGGCTTTTAATAAAAGGGCTTTTAAGGTTTCCTCATCCAAGTTACTCATCTTTGCTCTTTTTAGATTATATTGAAATCTTTCAAGTAAATCCTCTAAATTTTCAGCTTCTTTTTGTACCATCTTGAATACCTCATCCTTGTGATTGGTGGGCATACAATAGTCCAAATACTTATCCATAAATGTTTGTTTCATATCATTCCAAGACCTAATGGATTGAGTAAGTAATCCCATGAACCATTTCAATGCTGCTCCTTTCAATGTTGAAGGAAACAGTTTGAGTTTTTGAGCATCTTCCATATAATCATAAGTTCGACATATGACCTCAAACTCAAATAGAAATGCCTCAGGGTCCTCATTTCTTGATCCATGAAAATTTGGGAGGACGGATGGAGAAATGTTTTTCATTGTGGCTCGAGAGTCATCATCATCGATTATGGGAAATCCAAATGAATCATCTCCATTCCTATTTCCTCCATTGTTACCTCTACCTCCTCCATTATTTCCTCCTCCTCCTCTACCTCTACCTCTACCTCCTCCTAGTCCAGTTTCTCTTTCTTCTGCCATGGTAGTTTCTTCAGAGACCTTCAAGATGGCAGTTCAGTGGGGAATGAGCTTAACAGAAGCCCAAAAGCACAGAATGGACCAGTTAAATGAACTAGATGAAATAAGACAAGATGCAATTCTAAGAACCAATCTAGTTCAACACCAAAGGACCAAATGGCATGATCGATTTATCAAAGAGAAGAAGTTTCAAAAAGGAGATTGGGCACTACTATTTGATTCAAAGTTTAAGGACTTCAAAGGGAAATTCCAAACTCATTGGCTCGAGCCATATGAGATTGATGAAGTCTTTAGTAATGGATCAGTCCGAATCAAGACAATTAATGAGTTCCAAACTCCTCTTATTGTGAATGGCCACCGCTTGAAGATCTATCATAAGCCACTCTCAAAAGAGGACTTTGTCAAAATATTTCAAGAAAATTCTGCAATGAGGCTAGTGGAGAAGAACTCTTCTCCTCCATCAGCCTAATCTTTATTTCTTTCTGTTTCGAAAAAAAAAAGAGAAAAAGAAAAAAGAAAAAAAAGAAGAAAAATGTGTATAAGCCTGAAAACCAATCTTGGATTGGCAGTCTTATGCAGAAAATATAAGGTGAAAACCAGGGTCACCTGACACTTTATGTTTTCCAAAAAAAAAAATCTCTTTTTCACCATCATTCCATCCTCATTTCATTCCTCTTCACTCCATATTTCATTTCATTTCATCTCACTTCATTCATCTTTCACTTCATTCATCCTATCTCACTTCCACCAATAAAGTCCCTTTCAGGACTATTCCATTCCAGATCAGTTTGTTCTAATCATCTTTGTGCAGGAAAGAAAAGTATTGTTGCAGATTCCGCAGCTCATACCGAGTTTCCGCAGCCAATACACTCTGTCTCTGTAAACAAAACAATTCTGTGTTCAAAGAAAAAAATTTCAGAGGTATCATCATCAAAAGAGCAGCAAGGATACATAGCACCTGCAAGACCAGAAAGCAATCAAAAGTTAGCTACCATAATCAGTAAGGGAATCAGATGCAAATATATAAAGGTATGCTCCAAAATTTCTAATCAACAGTTTAATATCATTTTTGCATAGTTTCAATTTGTGGTAGGAGTCACTTAATGTAATGATTAACAAGTTATCCCACTCCTCGTCCACGATCTTGCCTCATCCACCTCATCACCCTCCTAACGGTTTCCTAATCCCTACTGATCCGAACGTAATACGAGCTGCTCTTCTATTAATCATTCGTACCTCAGTGACGTATACCAGTGTACCACGGCTCTCCATATGATCATTTCCGCAGCCAAGTGTATGCAGCCACTCAAAGCTCAGAAATTTGACCGTTGCACTCGCATGCATAAAACTTGTAGCCGTATTCATTTCTACCCTCATACCACTGGCTTCATTTCATTTCCATACATCGCTCTCGTTTCATTGTAAAATCCCTCTCTGTTTTTCCTCACCTCACTGTTCAAAACCCCGAGTTCTGCACCTCACTGTTCATTGCATTACGGTTACTATACAACCGTAATTCCTCTGTTTTCCCGTAGAAGTATTCTCCTCAAACATCCATACCCACTGTCAGAGCTTTAAGTGCAACAGAGAACCGAGAAGGGGGAAGTTGTTGAGAGAAGAACGGGAGGGTTCAAAGTTTTTAGAGGGTTACCCACAGGTCAGAGAAGCACTGCAAAAGGATGAATGGCTGAAGTTTATTCAAAAATTTAATGGGTACCATAAGGAAGTGACAAAGGCATTTGCCCGGTCGTTTGACGGAAAAGCTGTGGAGGTAGGTGACTTACAGTTCACCTTAACCGAGAGTGCCCTGGCCACAGCAACTGAATTGCCTCAAACTGGAGAATGTTGGTTCAAAAATAGGACAGTGGAAGATCAAGAATGGAGAAAAATGCTTAAGAATCTAGGTATGGATACTTCCATTTTCACCAAGGGTATCCCTGTACGTGTCATTAAAGAGGAATGGACTTCATTACTGCTTCTTGTTCAAAAAATTTTAACATGTGAAGGCCGTTTCGGTGTCATGTATATATACCATACAAGACTCATGATGCATTTCATGGAAGACAAAGCTATCAATTTACCCTGTTTCTTATTTGCTAGTTTAAAGAAAATGTGTAACATTGTTCAGAAAAATGTGGGAAACATTGAACCCCATTTGTATCACCATGGGCTTATTAAGATTCTAATTGAGGAACAGTTGAAAAATAAAAAGGATACATGGGAGAAGTTTCTTATTAGGAACCATTTTCAAGAGGCAGCTGAAGCCTCCAGTAGCTCTCCTAGGGTACCAAAAAGAAATGGGAGAGGAGGAAAAGAAATTATTGACCAAGAAACTGCCAAAAAGACTGCTGTAGAAACTGCTCCAAAGACTGCCCAGGCAACTGCCAGAGAGGAAAGGAAAAAGGGAGTCAGCACTAAAAGACAAAAGGGGGATAAAGGGAAAACCATTTTGCAAGAATCAATTCCTTCACCAGAGCCCTCAATTGAATAATCCCAAACACTAGCTGACAGATTAGTGCAACTGCAAACCACTGCCCTCTCAAAGAGAAAACAAAAAGAGAAACATAATGCCCAGCAGAAGAGCACTGATGTACAAGTAAGGAGAAGTAGTAGGTTGAAAGGAAAATGGAGTGTGACCAAAGGCAAATAGTCCCATTTTGTTGACTTAGGCACACCAGAAAAGTCTCCAATTCAGCTAGATGTTGAGCCTAGTCCTCCACGGGAAGAAAGTCCCTTCCAGCAAGAGAGAGAAGGCAGTTTTCAAGAATTTGAGTTCAGACCAAGACAAACACCTGATATAGACCCTGATCAACAGAAAGCATATGATTACTTGGAGACCTTAGAGCAATCTGCTGCCGGTCCAAGCACTATAGTACCTCATGATGAACAGGTCAAATCTCTAAAACAAGAGGTATTTGAGCTGGAAGTCTTGAACTGGCATATTAAGCAGGAGAATGAAGCCTTAAAAGAACAGAGCAAAGTGGACAAAATGGTCCATGACAATACAATGCTTCACTTGGGTCTCTGGCAGAGAAAGAATAGAAAATTGAAAAAGAAATGCAAGAAGTTGAGCAGGGCCTTAATTAATTTGAGGTTTAGATGTTTGGTTAAGAAACCAAAAGTAAGTATGGCAGTGAGAAGAAAAAGGAGAAGGCTGGATGTCTTGGCAGAGGCATCTGAGCATATAAACTGAGAAATCATGAAAAGTTTTGGTTGCATGAGGACATGCAACACCTTCACAGTGGGGGTATGTTGAGCCTCAAACCTGCACTCATTTACCCATCCTCCCAACAACCTCTTTCCTACTTATCTCCTTCTTTTGTCATCATTTCCTTCATCAACTTGTTCAATTCATTGCATTATAGGACTTTTTAACATGATTTTCTAACCGTGCTAATGGTTGACTATTGGCTTAGATTTTTGGTTCAAGTACAGCAATTCCGCAGCTGTTACAGGTTTCCGCAGCTGAGCACTAATTCCGCAGTTGATCCCAGATTCCGCAGCTATTTTCTTGTTTGATATGATCCAGGTGTCTTCTAGAGAAACGAACCACATGGGCAAGTTTGTATGACTGTGTACATGGTATGTGTGCTATCGGTTCAGCCAAACTGGCCAACCACACCCCTGGTCAACACGGAGGTAGCTTGGGTCAAACAGCAAGGTTGCAAACGGTGGCACGGCTCTGTGTGTTCGGTTGGAGCATGTAAGTCACAGCCGGCTTCTCCGTTAGCCACGACGATTACAGGGGACCATAATCCAACACCAGATTTATTAGACCACGATGACCGTTCCCTAGATCCGAGCTCAGTGCTGCTGGACGTGTCCTTTTCCTAGCTGTTAGTTAGCTTCATTTACGCATAAGACAGTTGATGTTTTTGCTATAAATAAACCGTTTCCATACGCTGAATAGTTAGTCTGATGTGGTTTAATACTTTGCTGTTATAAACTCTATTATGAAGACCTTTTTATAAAACGTTTTACGCTTCCCACTGTGTTTATTATGAGTTGATTTAATTTGAAGAAGACAGTTCTGTTTCTATCCGTGTAGCTGATCTTTTAATTGGTTGAAGTGGATGGAGGGCCCCTGTCTGCTACAACCATTGTAACGTAGCCTTTAATTTCCTTTTCTCCAATTCTTTTCTTTACTTATCAGTATATTAATGTACAGTTTTGAATTATGCTGTTTTGTATTTCTTTAATCTTCATGACTGATCAGTGTGTTTTTACAGCTTTGATTAGGATCCCGGGACAGTGTGCTTTTACTTCTTTTTAACACTAGTGGCATCTGAAGTGTCTTACCTCAACTGCTGACTTTTTGCTGAGATTTTCATTAGTTACTTGATTAGCTAGTTTCTTTATTTTGTTTACTTTATCAAATTTTTATCAAGATGCTAATCTCTTAATGGTTCTGTTTATCATAATGCAATAATCTTTATGGGACCAAAATATTATCTAACTGCAACTTGATTTATTTAGTTTTTAGACTCATATTGCCAATTCACTCCTAACTCTTCTTTTTCACATGATCAATTCAGCGAAAGGCAAAAGGTTAAGGAAGAATACGTAGTGTGATTTGTCATTTAAATTTTGGATTCCTAGAGTAGTGCTTTTGTTTTTAGCAGAGTTAATGTAAATATCATTTCCATTTCTAACAGCAGTAAGGGTATTGGACTAGTGCCATTAGTCTTTTGTTTAATGCTTTGCTTTCATTTGATGCTTTAGTTTCATTTCAAGTCATTATTCAAGTTTTCTCTTTAAAATTTAAGAAGCATTTAAAAATCATCACACACACACACACATTCACTCACTTGTTTATAAATTCATCACATCATATTAGGAATATAATTTAGACATAAACTAAAAACGACAAAAAGAACTAGGAAAGGCTACTTAAGTATATATTGTACACTTCACTTCATCAACTTACGAGCCCCGGGTTGACAATTTATGATAGCAATTTAGACAACACTAAATTGACCAAACAGGTTCCTTAAATCATCCACTTCTCCCACTGTGATGATCGATCCATTTTCCAATCAGGAGACACATATGGTTTCCTAAGATGCCTCTTCCTCTAACATAGTTTGGATGCTTTCCTCCTCAAAGGTGAAATCTGATGTCATGCTAGCCACTCAAAATAAGGGCTATGGTAATGTGAATCCATCGAATGGTCATGCTATTGATCAACCTGGCAGTTTGGCACCACCTTCATCTGATTCTATTTCACCTCTGGTTCATACAGAATTGGCTATCAAGCCTCTGAAGAGTGTTATGCAGAAGTCTTCTTTCAACCCTCATTCGAGAGCTGCTCAAAATTACAACGTATTTGAATACTTGGCTCAATGCCCTTCGACTATGTCAACTATTTTGGTGTTACAAAACTGCCCCACCCAAAAGAAGGTTATTTTCATCTTTCGGATGTCTGGATCCATCAGATTTCAACCTAGTCATATCTCTCATGAAAAATATACCCCTCTATTTCTAGCTCAGTTAGCTTTTATGATCTAGGTTGTTGTCCATGGTAAGAACAATCATCATTCAATTATGGACGAGGGAGCCTCAACATACATCATGTGCTTATCTTTCTAGAAGGTGATTGGTTCACCCCAACTGAGTCAATTGACCGCCACATTAAAAGCCTTTGATGGAAGGACATTCAAACCCTGTGGAATTATGAACTCTCTCCAAGTGGAATTAGGGGGCAAAGGCATATTTGTTGAAGTATAAATTATTAATGGACCTTTTCTTTATAATATCCTAATGGGACATGCATGGGCTTATGTTATGGGTATCATCCTTTCAACATAATTTTGCATGATCACCTTTCCTCATAAAGGTGAGATCATGGCCGTAGATTAACTCAACATTTTCACCTCTAATTCCAATGTTATTGGAATTGTCGCTCTTGTAGGGGAATCCCTACATTCCTATCAGCATGTTGGAGTTGGTTTATTGAAGGATTCATCACCTATGGGAACTTTTTCACTCCCTCCCCCTCCCCTTCCTAGCTCCTCCACTTCAGTTTCTTATACCAACATGATATCATCATCTATGATCCTCACTGATCCATGGATTTTTCCTGATGAAATTAGCATCAAAAGTTTTGGCAACTAGACGTCGCTTAGCCCCACTGAGCAGGATTATGAAGCCATCTTCTTGGCTTGTGCAACCCATAATTTTTCTTCAATCAATTAGGTAGATTCATCACTGGATTATGGCACTCCCTCTAATCCTTTCTCACGTACATTCTCTACTGATGAAAGAATCATGGAGATCATGATGTTAGACAACACATTGTGGGACAAACATCACCACCATTCCTCCTTCTAAGATAACAATAAAGATAATATCAGCGCTGTGTACCTACCTGATCTTATCAAACTCTTTAATAATTATGTTTCTATTCATGAGATTAACTTTGAAAATAACCTTTCAAATATCACATAAACCATTCCTCTTGATATTTTGATTAAACCAAGAATAGTAAAAAAATTATACATAGGAGCATCTTGCACTTCATCTAAAGTTGGTATTTATCGATCCCTTTTTCATGAGTTCAGAGATGTCTTTACCTGGACATATAAGGAAATGTCAAGTATCTATCCAAATATTGTAGTGCATGAAATCAATATATATCCTGATGCCAAACCCATCCGATAGGACCTCCATCTAGTCCATCCCCAGAAGGTTGCTAGCATAAAAGCTGAAATCAAAAATATTCTTCAGGTTGGTTTTTTTTATCCCGTTCCTTTAACTTACTAGGTATTGAACGTTGCCCTCGTCATGAAGAAACAAGGAACAATCTGAGTATGTGTCGATTATCGAGACGTAAATCGAGCTTGTCCAAAGGACAACTAACTGACCCCATTTATTGACCAGATTGTTCGTGACTACATTGGCTGCGAGATTTATTCATTTATGTATGGATTCTCAGGCTATAATCAATTCAACATTCTCCCAGCAGACCAACCTAAAACCACATTTGTTTGTTCATGGGGTACTTTTGCTTATAGAAAGATTCCTTTCGATTTAAAGAATGCAGGGGCCACGTTTCAACATGCGATGGACTATACTTAGAATGATATCAAGCACATTGTGCAATCCCATTTGGATGATCTCCCTACTCACTCTAAGCTTTGGGTTGATCACCCCACGCATTTATGGGCCATCTTCTTCCATTGTAGACATTATAACATTGGACTCAACTCACACAAATGTGTTCTCTATGTCGGTTATGGTTGACTCCTGAGTTTCTTTGTTTAAAAATAAGGAATTCATATTGATCCTTTAAAAGTCCAGAAAATCATTGATTTTCCTGTGCCTTCCACTCTTGTTCAATTACGAAGGCTCCAAGGGAAAGCCTACTTCCTGAGGGGGTTCATCCCTAACTGTGTTGAACTGACCAAAGGATTTACTCACTTACTAAAAAAAGGAATTTTCTTCCATTGGGATGATGTTGCATAGAAAGTGTTCAATGCCTTGAAAGATGGACGGGTTCGGGCATGTCTTTTATATCCTCCCGACTATTAGCGTGATTATATCCTATACCTTGTGGACTAATGTGCATTGGTTACAGGTTTTGAGAGCAAATCATGGAAATCTTGGCTAATTAAGGGCAGAAACTCAATTGAGACAAGGAGGAGAGATTGTAGGAGATAAATCATCCTCATTTAATCCTCAGTCATTCAAATATTCCTCCATCAAATCACACTATCTCGGAGTTGCATGCAACTGAGTCATGAAGATTAAAAGGAAGCTGAGCTAGTGACAACTAAAGAACCAATTCATATTGAGTTTGGGAGCCAAGCCTCCCTAGATTTCAGTAAGTCATTGCAGATTTTAGTTTTATAACTAAAGAGGCCTAGAGCCTCATTACAGCTTAGATTTTTGATGTAAAATCACTAGGCATTTCCGAGCTCAATACTTGTGGAAAACATTGTTATGTAATTTTTTGATATGATGATGAGAATGAAGATTTCCTTAATCCAGTACTGAGTTGACACAGAGGGCTGAAGCTCTTGGGTTAGGGCCCAACCCTACCAGAAAAGGCTCCTCTTCCTATATTTATATGCATATTTGATTTCATAGATTAATGGTTGAATTGTTATTAGCATTATTTTCTTACAAGTAGTTGGGATTTGATTAGTTTGCTTCCATTTGTGCATTGCTTTATTAGTAGATTAGGAAGATAAAGGAATATCAAAAAGTTGATTGTAGGTAGCTTTGGCCTCACTCCTCCCTTCAAGGACCATGGTTTGAGGAAAGAACTCCTATGCAGCTCCGAAAAGACAGAATTCTAATTTCTCATGGAAGTTAGGGTTTTCTGCTACTTATTCCAGCATTCTATCAGTTTTCAAAGATAGGATTCAATTGTCATTTCTGTTTTCTTCAACCTTGTATTAGATGTCATAGTGGTTCACATTATTTTGCAAGTTTTTCCATGCATGAAATAGGAAACTACATAATGAAAATATGTTTTGCTAGTTAATTGAGAATCTTTCTTGTATGACATGATGTATGGATAAATGTGAGTGATTGATGCAGTGCAGGAGTTTTAGCAGTTTAGGGGGATTTCATGACCAATAACCCCATCCTAAACTCATCCATCCATGATTACCACTTTTTCCACTAAGTACCTCACCAAATTCATCATTTTATAAGAACACTTCTCCAAGCTTGTTGAGCAAATCCAACCATTTCAACAACTTTGTTTTGCACTCTAAAGGAGTCCTAGCCACTACCTTGCCTCATTTCTCCCACCATTCACCTTCCTTAATCCCTACACCACCTTCCAAATCACTCCTATTTCTCTCGTCTGAATCTTGTAGGAATACAAGGCATCTTGTAAGACCATTAGCACATCATGTAGGAGGCATTAGGATATCCTGCAAGACGACCGTATCAGCCTGTTTTGCGGCCAAATTGTGGAAAAAGCACCTAGGAAAATAGGGAAAGACCCCTACTTACCTCCCAAGCAATATTAACATTCACCATCATCCCTAATCCACCTGCCAAATCACCGACAAGATTTAGCATTCACATTTTCACACAAAAAAATACAAAAAGGAAAAAAGAGTTATTGCGTAAATTTACATGCACAACAAAAGAATGTTTAGCTATTTCAGATTGCATGCCTAGGACAGTAGGATTACACACATGTTAAATTAGCATTCTTTTGAAGAAAATCTTCTTATCAATAGTTATATGAATGGTGTGTTTAAGCATTTAATCTCAGATTTTCCTTACTGCAATAAACAACACTTCAGTTAGTGTAAATGTCCCTTTTTGTCATTAGTAGTCAAGATTCTTTTGAATCAATAGAAGGCTGGTTTGAGAAACCATAATGGTATATCACCAACTTAGTAGTGACAAAGAGTGGACCCACCACATATGCTTGTGTATATAGCATTGTCACCTCCAAGTCTATACTAACCCTGAGTTGATAAAGTAAAGTTGGTAGCCCCAGGAGTTGCAACATTCTTGGTGCAATACTGGTTCTAATCACTTTTTGGCACTGTTGTTGGGGAGGTGTCTGAGTAAGATGTGATTTTTTGTTCTTTCTTCCATTTCTTCTCTCTGACATTATGATATTAGCTTCATTTCTTCAAAAGTAATTGTAAGTTATTTTACTTTCTTTTCCATTCTGCAAGTGAGATTTCATTCAAGCAGCTATTTTCCATTCAGTTTGTGATTTTAATTTTGCAATTAGTCTCAAAGCCCAAAAAAACACAAAACAAAACAAAAACACTTCTTTCATGCCTTGTAAGAATAGGGATAACTTAGGAAAATTTCTACCAAATGCCCCCACCACTTTAAACAACCAATCTTACCTCTTTTTCGGTGGTTGTGAAATGGAGGACCCCTTAGGTGAACAACCAAAGATATTTGAAGAGACTACAGGGGGAGAAGAAGAAGGAGAACCCATTCCAATTGATGTAATGGCTAAAAATAGAAATGACAGAGGAGATAGAGAAAGAATGGAGGGTTACCTTCCCATGAGAGAGACTAATGGGGATACCAAGATGAAAAGCATAAGCCCCTATGCTCTTCCTCATTTCCATGGCCTGCCCTCAAAATATCCATTCACCACTGGTTGCAAGAAGTTTGTGTTTGTTGTCATATGTAGAACTTATGATTACACCACTGATGAGAAGAAGTGGAAACTATTCCCATCCACTCTCAAGGATGCAGCTCTGCACTGATTCATGGATTTATCTGGGGATAGGATCACAACCTAGGCTTAGATGCAATAAGCCTTCAACAACATGTATCGAGTGTAGGTTTTAACCCCTTACAGAAATTACCTGCATATGAATTCTTAAAGCACAAAAGATAGACAATGTGAGAGTATAACACATAATACACATATACAAAGATATTTTCCCTTAGATTCAAAAACGGGGACTACTAGCTTGACTTTTCATTATGTTCCTTTCAATGTTACAATACATATTTATACATGCCAAAGCATCCAATACCATGGACCAAAAACCATCGCACCCAAAACCATGTGCGAAAAACATGTACAAAACCATAGGTAGGTCCGCCCACCTAATATAGGGTCCAAAAAAAAATTCAACCTAAGGTAGCCTAATCGTGGAAAGAATATAACACAACCCAACATTCTCCCACTACTTGTTTTCTTTCCATAGGGGTCCATAGGAGATCTTATTCATTTATCGAACCCTACAATGCTAAATTGTTTCTCTACACCAAGAGATCTTGTCAGAGCTCATAAATTTTGTCAATGCATCTACAGTATTATTGAAAGTTTCCACCTTTACTAGCAAGACCTTTTTGTCTTCTATCATATCCCTCACAAAGTGATATTGAACATCAATGTGCTTTGCCTTTGAATGATAAGAAGGGCTCTTTGCTAAGAAAATTGAACTTTGGCTATCACAGTCTATCCTTATAACTCATTGTACTAACCCCATACTTGAACTCAATCTCTACAACCAAACTTCTTCCTTGCTTGCATGAGTGGTTGCCATGTATTTAGCCTTTGTAGTTGATAATGCCACTACAGATTGTTGCTTACTCATCCAACTGACTGCACCTCCAAATAGGTTAAACACATACCCTGCTTCTGGGAAAACTGGTGTCTTTTCAATCTACTAGTCCCACTAAGATTGGTAGCTAGCTTAGAAACAAACAATCAAAGCAATTTGTGATTTCCTTTATGTATGATAGATAAGAGAGAAGTAAAGAGGACCAACCTGGATCTTCTGCTTGATTCCTTGCTGGATTTTTCTCTCCCTTGATAGATATTGCAACTCCTCTCCTACTTGTCCCACTTTAGAGAATACCTATAGAGACAAAGTAACAAAACACCATTAAAGAATCTTGATCTATAATATCATAAACAATGTAGAATCAGAAATACATTGAACATACAATTGCATTCACAAATAACAAGATTCACAAATACACGATTGTATGGAGGAAAACTCAAAGAAATTTATTAATAATAGAAGAGAGGATTAAAACTCAGTTGTCTGATCTAACATCATCCTCCCAGCATCAAATCCCTCTTCACCTCATGAAAAACAAGATCACCCAACAATACAATGTCTCTTCTCAAAGATAAACCAACAACACTTCCTTACAAATTACAAAATTCTAGCCTCAAGTTCTCTTAGATGAGGGATCCATTTATAGATGTCTTACAAGGGTGTGAGTCAACTATGGGTTTTTGATTAGTGTCATTCCACTGATAATTCTTGGTTCCACTTGGAGATTTCATTGATCTCTTACTCATCCTTGGGCAAATTCAGAGAGGCAAGTGTCATAGGAGAAGTTTCTAGAAGATTCCATGAGCATCCACATAGCAATCTGTCTCAGCCATTTGTCCATTCTCACTCATCACACCCTACAGAAGGCCTCTTTAGTATGCATCACACCTAGCTAGTGTAGGAGCTAATATGCATCGCACCTTGACAGTGGAGCAGTCAGTATGGTCCAATTTTGGCCAGTTCTGAGTGGTTTTTCAGGTGGAACTTCTAGGAAATGATGTAATCAGTTGACCATGATCCTTTAGGGTATGAAACAACACTTTTAGGGGTTAAAAATCCCTTGTTTTATTGACATATGTGATTTGGGTTGAAGTGCCCAAATATGTCTATAACAGTTGCCCCCTAAAGTATGAGGTCGTAAATCTTTTGATGTTGGGTGAAATCATTTATCATGAGGATCCGAGGAATTCAAATTTGAAGGTGACCTATATAAGATACAATACAATACATCATCACCATATTATTTTCATGATCTCCCTGAGGTGGGCATTCCCATGCTCAGCTTTATAAATTCATTTTCATGTACATAGAACAGATAATCATCTACAACTGTAGAATGGTGATTCTTCATATGAAGGGTCATCGGACCTGGCTTGGATGACCATCTATGCAGCTTCTGTGTACATTTGATATCTTTATATTCCTGAATATATCGTAGCCCGGATGGATGAAACTAGATCCGGGGTCTTCAAACTCATTCAATCCTTGCCTGATGTACAAGTCGATCCATGTGAAAAAATGTTCTAAAGTCGAACATCGAAAGACATCACCTAATTACTAGCCAATAATGTAAGCTGTTAAGAGACATGAGAGGAATCACCAATAATGATAATGACCCTTAAGGTAATATAGTACAATTCACGTGGTGTGAATAAATGAGTCTATGTCGAACATCACACAAAATATTTCGGTCGAAGGCCATTGATGTAAACCTGTCGCCAGAAATGAGAAACTTGCCATTGAGGCATGCAAGCTTCAAAGTACTGAAAGGGTTGTTTCTAAGTCAACTTCTTGGATAATGAGCTGACGTCGACAGGAAGTGACCCATTATAGGAGGGCCTTGATGTATCCCACATCTACAACATGAAATAGAGCAAATGATTTCCTAGAGGTGAAAACGATCTAATGATACAAGGTTCAGGAATGGCAGTCATGAAAAATGGAGGGTGAAGGTATTGCAGTGGATGAGGCGTTGGCTGGGTGACGAATTATCTAAATGACTTATCCTGAACATATCGGAGACACTGAAATGGATTGTTAGCATTAACCCCAAAAGATGGATAGTATGGAGGACCAATGGTGATATGACCTGTGAATGAAATAACCCAACCCGACTCAATCATGGTGATGGAGTGAAAGTGTCATGTTCAAGAGCGACTTGCTACCAATAAAATTCTTCAAGTTTTCTTCCATTTTCCTGAGTCATTGCTAACCAGTACCTCTTTATTTTGGTCAAGCTTGAGGAGGATAACATATGCTTTTTTTATAATTTGCCCTTCGGGCAAACCTATCACTATGTTTTAGTGAGCCTAGCGACATTGAAACTCGTTCTTGTCTGTGTGGACAAGTTTGTTGCTATTGTTTTGACGAGTTTAATGACAAGGATAACTTGGTCCTTTTCATGTTTAGAGAGTTTGAAAAGGGACGAAAAGGAAACTCCAACGGTCCTTTTTTGTAGTATAATCCCTTAAGTCCGAAAAAATATAAAATAATATATAAGGGATGATTTATTGATTTCTCTATCGAGCCGAAAAAACAAGTGCTTGATCTTTTTGTGGGATAATCCCTCAAGTCCAAAAATATTAAAATACAGGAGGGATGGCACTTCCCCTTTCTTTAATGAGTTTTAAAGGCCCATAGCTTGACAAATTTTTCATATTTAATGAGTCTAAAAAGAGTTTAAAATAGACTCATTTTTTGAGGAACGAGTGGTGTCTTTGGGTAGCAACTGGTTCCAGGTAAGTTTGGAACTTCTCAAAACAAGGCAGTGTGAAGAGGGTGGCTAACAAAATCTCTTGTCGCAGTTGTTACTAAAAAGGGTAAATAATCAAGTGGAAGCATATGATTGGCCAAAAGAATGGAGGTGATGGTAGAACACAACCAAGGCTCGAAAGGCTGATAGCATGGAAATCACAGTGGTCATTTATTGAAGGTGGATTTATTTTTTAATGAGCTTGAACATTCTGTAAACATATTCTTAGTAGCGGGTTTATTTCTTAATGAGCTTGAACCTTGTGGAAACATTGCTCATTTCCTTTTTATGTAGGCTAGAAACGACCAAACTACAAAGCTAAAAAAACTAAAAAGCTAAGGAACTACTAAGGTTAGGTAGGATGGTTTTGTCTAGACAAAACTATTCCTTTGGCCCATCTGGTGTGCAAACGTTTCTATACCAACTTCCTAACCTAAGAAGTTAAAACTAAAAAGCTAAAAAAATCTAAAAAGATAAGAAATGAAATTGGTCATTTTTCACTTGCATAAAAAGGTTTGCATGCCCTTAGGCACTGAGAAAAGGAGAGTCTCCAGGTTATCATATGGAAGTCCTTACGGTTAGGTAGGATTGTTTCGTCCGCAGAGTATAAAAAACGCTTCCTTAGCTTTGTCCCCATAATGGGTGGACAAAAGTGAATGCTGTGAGATAACACCTCCAATCACATAACCTATCAGGAATACTATTTTTTTTAGCTGGGTTTGTTTGCCGAAGCAAACCAGGGTGCATGCTCCCTAAGCTTCATTACATTCACCGAACTACTCGCTATAATGAGGTGGATGGAATGAAGGTTGAAGAGACATTCTCAACGCAAATAAACCACTTAGGGATGATTTTTGACTTAGAATTGTGTTTGAACAGGGAAATGAAAGTTGGTCGATAAGCTGTACCATTTTGCCTTCATGCGAGAAACACATCACTCAAAAGAGTGTGAAAATAATAGCTTCCATCCTATATATATAGTCACATCCAAGAAGTAGATTGTAATCTAATGGTCCTTAGACTACCATCATGTTCAAGTGAACATTTTTCCTTTTCAAAGTTATTGGCAACTTCAGAAGGATCCCTAATGGTCGACTAGTTCCTTTGTCAAAGCCTGATAAATTTTGAGTAACGGGCATAAGCGATGGCGAACCAAGCTCTTTCCGAGTAGTTGACGAAAGGATACTCACTGAAGCCCCTTCATCTATGATAGTGCCAGACACAATCATCTTGTAAACTTGTACTATGATTTGGAATGGTACATTAAATGGAAGGCGGGGTTTTGCTAGTTGATTCCAATCGAAGGAAATGACTAGACTTCTTGTAGGGGGTACTGGATAAACTGTTGGATGAACCCCTTGAACTGGGGAATTTTCCTCCTATTGTAAAGGAACGGGTGGATTTCCCCCAAGTTCGTCAAGCATTGTATTAACAAAAAGAATTTGAACAGTGTCATTCTCATTCTCTTTGGAAATTTTATCATCTGAAGGTGGACCTTCTGAAGGCAAGACTAGGTTGGCTACCATCTCGACCTGTTGAATTTGGTCCGGTATGGACTCAGAAGGTACACTTTCAATGGTAGGTGTTTCGAACGATGATTGAGTTATGTCAATCAGATTTTCAACTAGTGATGGACTTGGTAAGAGTTTCTTGTATCTAAGTGGAAGTCGTTGTGGTGAAGCAAGACAATTATATAAGATTCTCTTGGCCTCATCTAGAAAAGGACAACGGGGAAGGTGATGGTCTCCTTCACATAATAGACATGGAGTTGTGACCTTTCTTTCCTGTCCAGGACTTTCATTTTCACTATTTGATGGTGTGTTGTCAACATGATCGCCAGAGGTTGATGACACTGGACGGTGCGAACGAGGAGACCATTCTCTCAAGTTTCACAAAATGCAAGGACAATCTCGATGAAAATGGTTTCCTTTGCAAATTAGACAAGGATATCTAGGAGATTTAATGTGTGAATTTTCACTAGATGATTCATTGTTGCCCCCTTGCTTAACTGACATCTTCTTCTTCTTCTTCACCTTCCCTTTCTTCTTCTTCTCAACCACTTGGTTACTAGTATCACATTTTTCACCAAGTGAAGAGGAAGAAGGGGAGGGAGAAGCAAACGAAGTAGAAGGTGAAGGGTCATTTTCGGTATCACCTGGCTGCTGATTCGATTGTTGAGGAATTATGATATTTTGAACAACAGAGATTGAGAATAGCCATACTAGCAGGCCAATTGTGATTCCTGGAAGGGACAATGTAGCCATATACGAAGCACCAATATCGTCTCATGAAGAGAAAGTACTAGGATTCCCCCCAAGAGGGATTTCTTGATTGGTGGACTCCATTATCTCAACCTAAGATCAATGAAGGAACAATGATGTTATTCTGAATTAAATAAATTTCAATGACGCTTTGACACAACTTTGCTTTTTCAATTTTCAACAGTCGAGAAAAAGCTAAAGATGACTCTAGTCGCCCTCGATTTTTAATGAGCCTGAAGTGACAAGTGCTCAGATGGACCTTTTCTTTTAAGGAGTCGAAAAAGAACGAAAGCGACTACTCTGAAAATCTAGACAGAGGGATTACCAAATCAATCGCAAAACTGCAATATACACCTTGGTGGTAAATTAAGGAGAAATTACCAAGGACTTATGCATGGCAGTCAATCTTCCCAAATGTTGTCTTTAGTGCATTGGAATTGATAGGGCGCAGACACGATTTCCTATGGATAAAATATATTATCCTATTGTGGTCTCCCAATATATACTCGACGATACGGGGAGCACAAGTTCGTACTAGCAATTGTTGTATCAGAGAGGAAGAATCACCCAAAATTCGATGAAAATAATAGTTAGCAGGTTTTATGATGACGGAACACATCTCTAGCCTAGAACTCTAAATGTGTTGAGTTAGGTTCCAAAGCATTTTTATGTTCATTGAGATTTATTTTAGAGTTGATCTTGATTAGAATTTTCTCTTTCAAGGTTCTTGTGTGATGTAAATGTAAAATTCTTATGTATGCAATCTAAAATGATAAACAATCATTTATTTTCTTTTAGGAATGAAAATCCTAGCTACTAAGGAAAGAAGATTACAATTCTTTCAACAAAGAGCAAAGAGAACACACTAAATGCACTTTTCCTAAATCATTTTATGCGTATAGTCTAAATGCAAATGCAAATGCATGTATTTTTTTCGTTCCCTTAATGTGAGAATGCCAAAAAGGAAAACTAAGTACAGATCCAAATTATTTTCTTCGAAGCAACATTTCGACAATTTCTTTTCAAAATGAAAGGAAGACTAAAACAACACTTTTTTATTTTGAATAGAAAACTGCTTTCGACACTTCAAATATTAACAATTCAAATCAAATACAATAACAAAAGTACAATCGACTATCTAGAGGAGGAAGGATTTACGACACTCTTCTTTTTGACTCAAAATGAAAATTACGACACTTTTGCATCAAGAAACGACAATTCGATTTAAGCTACTTTTGACGAAGGACTGTAAGTGATGACAAATACATAAAAACATTTACTAATCCTAATCAATGGAGGCTGAACAATGTAAGGGAAGGATGCTTCAACAATGAGGTACTGATCATAAGTAGCAAAAAACTGAATAGAGCTAAAAACAAGGAGGAAAAACCCAAATTTCAAAGAGAGAAATAGGATTACTCAGTCATCGCACATGTCCTTAACAAAAACAGGGATGCATCTCACCTGCTACACACGGGAGGTGAAATGCATACTTCTTTCCAGTTACAAACAGTGCGATGGGCCAGGGAGCAAAACTGAGTTAGGTTTTTTCTCAAAATTTGTAGCTAAGTTCAGTGGTTTAAGCTGAGCTATGATGAACAGTAAAAACAAAGTACAGGGGTATGGTCTTAAGAGGTTATTGAGCTACCACAAGGGTGTTTGGAATGCTTGTAATTCAGATGTTTAGTTCATAAACCAACCTAGAGATTGACTTAAGCAGCATTCATCTACTTTAAAATTGCATAGCAAGAGCAGTTCGAAGGCTATCTGTCTAGCTTAAGGCTCCATCTGTAGTTTATAAAGAAAACACCAATAACAAGCAAACAAACTATTCGCTCCCTAGTGGACTTGCCATTTTGTTTCCGAGAAAACTAGTGTCTTTTTGTTTTGCTAGTCCCACTAAGATTGGTAGCTATCTTAGAAACAAACACTTAAAGAAATTTGCAATTTCCTTTATGTATAATAGATAAGAAGAAAACAAAGAGGACCAACCTGGATCTTCCACTTGATTCCTTGCTTGATTTCTCTCTCCCTTGATAGAGCTTGCAACTCCTCTCCTATTTGTCCTACTTTAGAGAATACTTGTAGAGACAAAGTAACAAAACTCCATCAAAGCATCTCGATCTATAATATCATAAACAATGTAGAATCAAAAATACATTGAACATACAATTGCATTCACAAATAACAAGATTTAAAAATACAGAATTGTATGGAGGAAAACTTAAAGAACTTTATTAATAATAGAAGAGAGGATTACAACCTAGTTTTCTAATTCAACATCATCCTCCCAACATCAAAGCCCTCTTCACCTCATGAAAATCAAGATCACCCAACAATACAATGTCTGTTCTCAAAGATAAACCAACAACACTTCCTTACAAATTACAAAATTCCAGCCTCAAGATCTCTCAGATGAGGGATCCATTTATAGATGTCTTGCAAGGGTGCGAGTCAACTCTGGGTTTTTTATTAGTGTCATTCCACTAATAATTCTTGGTTCCACTTGGAGATTTCATTGATCTCTTACTTATCCCTAGGCGAATTCAGAGAGGCAAGTGTCATAGGAGAAGTTTCTAAAAGATTCCATGAGCATCCACATAGCAAACTGTCTCAGCCATTTGTCCATTCTCGCTCATCACATCCTATAGAAGGCCTCTTCAGTATGAATCACACCTAGCTAGTGTAGGAGCTAGTATGAATCACACCTTGACAGTGGAGCAGTTAGTATGGTCCAGTTTTAGCCAGTTCTGAGTGGTCCTTTAGGTGGATCTTCTGGAAAATGATGTAATCAATTGACCATGATCCTTTAGGGTATGAAGCAACACTTTTAGGGGTTAAAAATCCCTTTGTTTATCAACATATGTGATTGGGCTTGAAGTGCCCAAATATGTCTATAACATACCCACTTATAAATCTTCTTTGATCCAAATCTCCAGCTCAGTTTGCATTAACAAAGCCATGGATATTCAAAACTCTTTCCAATCCTAGTCTTCCTTGGTAGCACAAAACATAATCACTAGTGCCATGTAAATACCTGAAAACCTACTTCATTGTTGTCCAATTCTCCTTTCCTAGCTTTCACATAAACCTACTCAATACTCCCACTACATGTGCAATGTCTGGTCTAATACAGACCATCACATACATCAAGCTACCGACTGCACTTGCATATGGAACACGAGACATGTCCTCTTGCTCTTCTTGTGTCTTGGGACACTGTCCAACATATAACTTTACACCAACAGGAATACGAACCTTCACCGGTTTACTATCTTGCATATTAAACCTTTGAGGTATTGTCTCGACATACTTCCCCTAGTTAACCATAGCTTCCTCTTTGCCTAATCTCTTTTAATTTCCATGCCCAAAATATAGTTTTCAACACCAATATCTTAGATGTCAAATTTGGAGAACAATTGGGTCTTTAAATCTTGGATAATTTCTTTGTCATTTCCAACTAGAAACATATCATCCACATATAGGACCAGATAAATAACATGGTCACCAATTAATTTAAAATACACACAGTGATATGCTTTTCTTCTGGTGAAGCCAATTACTCGTATAAATGTATCAAAATTCTAATACCACATCCTTGGTGATTGTTTTAACCCATACAGAGACTTCGTTAACTTGCATACTAGTTCTTTCTTACCCTTCACCACAAAACTTTCAGGTTGCTTCATGTAGATCTCTTCCTCCAAAGCCCCATGAAGAAATGTTTTCTTCACATCCATCTATTCTACATCAAAATCAAAAGCAGCAACAACAAATAAAAGTAATCTAATAGAAGCTACCTTGGCAACAGGAGAAAAAATATCACCAAAATCAATTCCCGACACTTGGGAATAACATTTTGCTACCAGCCAAGATTTTTATTTCCCCACCTTTCCTTCTGTATTTGTCTTCCTTTTAAACACCCATTTTCTAGCAATGGGTTTCCTTCCATCCAACAACTCCACCATATCTAAAGCCTCATTTTTGTGCAAATATGCCATTTCATCAACCATGGCCTCTTTCCATAGTTTTCCATCCTCTGAATTTACTGCTTCCTTCACAGTTCTGGGAACATCATCAGTAATGGATAAAGAAAAATTTGAATAGAAAGCAGATGGACTATACCTTTCTGGATGCCTTCTTTCTCGAACTAATCTTCTCACACCTAGAGTTTGTGGCTCTTCATATTTTGATTCCTCTTCTACTGTAGAGTCTGATTCTTCCTCCTTGAGCTCAAAATATATCTTCTTAGGTTCCTTTGGTTGGACTTCATGTTTAATAACATCTTTCACCTCTATGAACACCACATCTCAGTTGTACACAACCTTCCTTATTAATGGGTTCTAAAGCTTATAACCCTTTATACCATCCTTATACCCAATAAACATGCACTTTTCATAATTACTATCCAACTTGGTTCTTTTATCATTTGAAACATGTACATATAAATCACATCCAAATACCCTCAGATGTGAAACAGAGGGTTTCTTGCCAGTCCATACCTCTTGCGGAGTCTTATCCTCCAACGTTGATGAAGGTGATCTGTTGACCAAGTAATGTCTCCACCACCTCTGCCCAGAATTCCTGTCCTAACGTAGCACCATTGAGCATGCTTCTTTCCCTTTCCATCAACATCTTGTTCATTCTTTCTACAACTCCATTTTTTTCAATTGTGTATGGAGTAGTCTTCTACCGTGTTATACCACACTTCTTATAGAATTCTTCAAATTCCTTGTTGAAAAATTCTCCACTATTATCTGTCCTCAACACCTTTATCTTCTTCTCTGTTTGGTTTTCCACCAGAGCCTTAAATTCTTTAAACCTATCAAAGACTTTAGATTTCTTCTTGAAGAAATATATCCATGTATTCCTTGAGAAGTCATGTATGAATGATAAATAGTACACATAATTACCCAGTGATGGAACCTTCACAAGTCCAAACACATCATTGTGCACAAGCTCTAATATATTTTTCACCCTTTTACCACCAGAAGGGAAACTCACCCGATTCTGCTTCTCATATACACAATTTTCACAGAAATCAAAATCCAGAGAGATATTAGTCATACATTCTACCATACCTTTACCATGAAGTATTTGAAGGCCCTTCTCTCCAATACTTCCAATCCTTTGATGCCATAGCATGGTCTTTTCTCCAAAGACCACTAGATTTTCTCCTCCAATTTCAGGAACCAGTGAACTGTTACACCCATCAGCAACAGTGCTACCTTGCATCTTGTATAGAGTTCCAATCTGAACTCCCACATCAATACCAGTGATCCTCGAACCATCTTGCAGGTATTTTTTGCGAACACTATTTTTACACCTACATCTTCCATCTTTCTTATAGAAATCAGATTTCTAGCCAATGCAGGAATATGTAGAACAACCAAAACTATTATAACCCTTCCACCTTGCAACTTCAACTTTACTTTTCCATGACCAATGATTCTAACCTTCCTATCATCCCCTAAGAAGACATAATCACCATCGTATTTCTCATACTCGCAGAACCACTCTGTATGGGGAGTGAAGTGAAAGGATGCACCTGAGTCAATCAACCATGCCTCACGATCTTCGTGTGTACTTGAAGAATCCAAGTACACATCCCTACCTTCATGTGAGGTGGTTTTCGCCTCTGCAAAAGGAGCATCATTAGATCCCTTTCCTTTCTCAGGAGCTTTAGATTTAAACTCCCTTTTGTAGTGCCTTTCCTTTCCACATTTCGAGCACACCACTTTTACAAGTTTTCCTGGAGATTTATATCTCCCTCTAGATTTAGAGCTCCCACTCGATGACTTATTTTTGTTTCTATTTTGGGACTGTCCTCTATAGACAAGGCATCACCATTTTGTCTCTCCATATTTTTCTGTCTCATCTCCTCTATCATCAAGGATGAGACTATTTCATCAAAATGCAAGGCATTTACATTGCTACCTATTGTGATATTCATAATATCCCATGAATTTGGTAGAGAACATAACAAACTGATGCACTTATCTTCATCTGAAATTTTAATATCAACAAATAATAACTGACTTACCACAGTATTAAATGCATCCAAATGCTCTGTCACCGAGTCTCCATCTTTCATCCTCGGGTTAAAAAAATGTTTCCGTAGGAACAATTTATTGACGAGAGACTTATATTGGTACAAAGTCCCTAACTTGTCCCACAAAGCCTTTGACGTAGATTCCCCTGATACATTCAACATTACTGAATCTAAGACACATAATCGTATTGTGCTCTTTGACTTTTGATCCAAATTCTTCATTCTTCATTGAACACTCCCATTGGTTTAGTACTCAAATCTACCGTGATCCACTGATCTTTATCCACCAAAAAATCCTCCATATTGAGTTTCCACAACTCAAAACTCTGACCATTAAATTTCTCGATTTGTATCTTTCCACTGCTCGCCATCTTCTTTTACCACCAAAATCGATCCCGCAGATTTACAACTGAACAAGGTCTACCACAGGCCCAAGCAAAACCTCTCAGCAACAAAGGAATCCCCTTGAAGCTAAAACTACTCATACCAAATGTAGGTTTTAACCCTATATAGAAATTACCTACATACGAATTCTTAAAACACAGAAAATAAACAATGCGAGAGTATAACACATAAAACACATATAAAGAGAGAATTTCCCCTCGATCCCAAAACCGGGACTACCAGCTTGATTTTTCATCATGTTCCTTTCAATGTTGCAATACATATTTATACATGCCGAAGCATCCAATACCATGGATCGAAAACCATTGTGCCCAAAAGCATGTGCGAAAACCATGCAAAAAACCATAGGTAGGTCCACCCACCTAATATAGGGTCCAAAAAAAATTTCAAGCTAAGTTAGGCTAGTCGTGGAAAGAATATAACACAACCCAACATTCTCCCACTTGTTGTTTTCTTTCCATAGGGGGCACAAGAGAGCTTAGTCATTTATCCAGCCCTGAAATGGCCATGGTTTCTCTACACCAAGATAAATTCTCAGATCTTAGAGATATTTTCAATGCATCTGCAGTATTCTTTAAAGTGTCCACCTTTACCAACAAGACCTTTTTGTCTTCTATCATCGAGACTACTACGGGTCAAAAGACACTAAAGAAGAAATTTTTAGGATGGCCTTGGGGCATGATGAATCCCTAAAGGATTATGAAGAAAGATTCCATCTTAGCTACAAGAGGGTTAGGTGCACACTTGATCCTCAAACACTGAAGCTAGTCCTGCTTCGAGGGGTAAGGGAAGATCTTTTAGCTAGCAGGAGGGGACATCTACCATCTACTCTATGAAGATATCAAACCTGTCTTTAGGAATCATTCTAGGGAAGCTAGGAAAAATGGTATGGGTAGTCAACCAATGGCCAGCTCATCCTCTTCCAACACATCGATAAGAGGTGAAATTGGAACATGCTGGAAGATTTCAAGAGTGAAATGCTGCAAACCCTTTCCCTACAATAATTCTCCAACTTTATTTCCTTCACCTCCTACTCAACCATATATTTTACACCCTGCTCCACCTAAACAACCTCACATGCCTGCCTAGCCAAATCTGAACCCAAACAATAGACATGCACAACAAGTGTACAATGGAGAGACATCCTATCTTGCTTATGCTATGGAGATTTAGGAAATCAAACTAAGATCTGGGAGATTACTCCCAGACAACCAACCTCCACCTCCACCTAGGGAGAGTGAGGAGGAAAGAGAGGAAAGAATGCCTAGAGTGAATCTTCCACCCCTTTCCTGAAAGATTAACTCACCTAGTCCAGCATACCCCAGAAGAGAATGCAATTTTAGGTGAAATGAAAAATATATGTGTCAAGATCCCACTTGTCAAAGCCATCAATGATGCACCTATTTACTACAAGTTGATAAAAGGGAAATGTTTCAAACATCCATGGAGACAAAAAAGAGAAACCCCTACCATTAATGTTATTGGATAGTTATCTATCTTAATGTTGGGGTAGGTAATTTTCCCCAAATATTTGGACCCTTGAAGCCCTATAATAGATGTGCACATCAATGGCACCATTGTCCCACACACTTTGATTGATCTTGGGGCTACCATTAATGTAATGACTAAGGACAACATTCTCAAGCTCAATCTCCAGGGTTCATTAAGAAAGACCACAGCAATATTGTAACTTACAGACCGTTCCATAGTAGCCCCTGAGGGGATTGTTGAGGATGTGAAGGTCTCCATTGACTCTTGGGAGTACCCTCCAGACATCTGAGTTCTCTAGGTTAAGGCCAAGCTTACTGGTTATCCTCTCATACTTGGGAGGCCTTGGTTAGCCACTGTCTATGCCTACATTAGTTGCAGGGCTGGAAATATGACTATAAAAAATGAGCCTTTGTCCAAGCAGTTAGTCTTGTACCCTCCTTCTCGTCCATCTCTAGAACAAGACTTACCTTTATGTCTAGAATACGAGGAAGAAGATGAAATCTACTCAGCCCAAATCTATACCTTAGAAACAATCATGGGAGGAGGACAAATGGATGAAGATGATTTGGTTGAACATATACCCTAAAGTCCAACTCCCAACACCTTTTCCTTAGAGGAAGTACTAAAGGAAACCAAGTAAAACCATCAGATTGATCTATTCTTGGCTTATTCAAACCCTACCCATGTCAAAACAATTGAATTTGGCCCTGAAAGAACTTTGAAAATCAACCCCTCTTTTTGTACACAAAGAAGAAAAGTTGTGCAACATGCTAAAGGAACATCCGGATGCCTTTGCTTGGAGTTACAAGGAAATGAAGGGAGTGCACCCCTAGGTTTTTACTCACCACATTTATGTCAAAGAAGGTTGCAAACCAGTCTAAAAACCCCAAAGGAGAATGAATCCAGATCTCAAGGATATAGTCAAAAAAGAACCGTGAAAGCTACTGGATGCAAGATTCATTTACACTATCTCGGATAGTGAGTGGGTTTCTCCTTTGGTGTTGGTTCCAAATAAAAATGGGAAGTGGAGGATTTGTTTTGATTAAAAAGAGTTAAAAAAAGTAACAAAGCAGGACCATTTCCCTTTCCCTTTCATTGACCAAGTGCTAGATGGCCTAGCAAGGAAAAAGTTTTTATCTTTCCTAGATGGGTGTAGCGGGTACAATAAAATCTAGATTATCCTAGAAGACCAAGATAAAACTACCTTCACCTGTCCTTGGGGTATTTTTTCTTATAGGGTCCTTCCTTTTGGCCTATGCAATGCCCCCACCACTTTCTAAAGGGAATTCTTAGGTACCTTTGTCGATCACGTCCACGATGTAGTAGAAATTTATATGGGTGATTTTACACCCTATGGGTGTGATTTCTAGGAGGCTTTGTCTAGCTTGGGTAAGGTGTTGAACAAATGCATTGAAATGAACTTGTCCCTCAGTCGTGAAAAATGTGAGTTCTTAATTACTGTAGGGACTATTCTAGGTCATTCAATATCCCAGAAAGGACTACAGGTGGACCCAAATGAGATAGCCAATATCCAAAGGGTCCCACCTCCACAAAAATAGAGGGATGACAGAGGTTTTCTAGGTTTAGTTGGATACTATCGAAGATTTATAAAATACTTTAGCAAGTTAGCTTCTCCTTTATTTGGGTTATTGGCCAAAAACTCTAAACTTTTATGGTCAAAAAGTTGTCAAGAGGCCCTAAACACCCTGAAGGACAAGTTGCCTTCTGCACCTATTCTCGGAGGCCCAAATTGGGCCCTTCCTTTCCATATACATGATGATGCCTCTCACAAAGCCATAGGAGCAGTTCTATGCTAGATGGATGACAAGTTACCTTATGCCATTTACTTCATTAGTAAGAATATGTTAAAGGTTGAACTGAACTATACATTGACTAAAAAATATCTCTTAGTTGTTGTGGACTCATTGAACAAATTTAGGCATTCCATTATAGGTTACTAAACATTTGTACAAATTGACCATGCTTCAATTAAATACTTGATGAATAAACCTGATGTGAATGCCTGGATGTTTTGATGGTTACTTTTATTACAACAAGTTGATGTAACTATTATTAATAAGTATGACAAGGAGAATGTTTTTGTAGATTTTTTATCTATATTAACTTTGCCTTTAGGGGACGAAGGAATGGTTAATGATCAGTTTTCTGGATGAACACTTATTCTCCATTTCAGTTCTCTCTCCATGGTTTGTTGGCATAGAAAATTACTTAGTGACTGCACAATTTCCACAGAACTTGTCCTCCAAAGATAAAAGAAAGCTTGTTAGGAAGAGTGCCCCATTCACTTGGATTGGAGGAAACCTCTTCAAACTAGGGCTGGATCAAATTCTGAGAAGATGTGTCAGGGAGGAGGAAGTCTTTGACATTCTTCTAACCTATCATGATGGACCTTGTGGAGGTCACTTTGCAGCCAAGGGGACACATTCAAGGTGTTACAAGTTGGTTATTACTTGCCCACTCTAACAGGATGTGAGGAGGTATACTAGTCAATGTGATTAGTGCCAAAGGATGGGAAAACCTATCCCGAGGGATGAAATGCCTCTGTAACCTCAACTGACTTTCGAGCCATTTGACAAATGGGGCATGGATTTCGTTGGACCCATTGACCCTCCATCTAGGAAAAAGAAGTAAATCATTGTGTGCACTGTCTATTTAACCAAGTGGGTTTATGCTAAGGCCATCAAAGCAACAAAAGAGGAGAAAGTGACTGACTTATTAAGGGAAAATGTATTTTATAATTTTGAGTACCCTAGAGAACTGGTCACTGATGAAAGCAACCAATTACATCTCACATGATTGAAAATTTGTGAAGCCAGCATAAGATCAAGTATAGAAAATCCACTCCTTACCATCCAAAAGTTAATGGGCAAGTGGAGGTGACCAACAAAGCGTTGGAGGGAATTATGACCAAAGTGATTAGTAGCAATAGAAAGGACTGGGCAAATAGATTAGTTGAGGCCACTTGGACCTACAATACCACCTGGAAGACCACCACTGCATTCACTCCTTATGAGTTAGTCTATTGGAAGAAGGCCCTGCTTTCCATTGAATTTGAATACAACACCTTAAGAATGGTAGCACAACTAGATCTAGATCTTACTAGGGTGCAAAAAGAGAGATTTCTGCAGCTAAATGGGTTAAATGAGTTTATAATGTAGGCCCTACTATGCATAAAGGTGACTCAAGTTCAAAGGAAGATCTGGCATGACAAGAACATAAAGGACAAACAATTTCAAGAAGGTGATTGGGCTCTCTTCTATGATCCTAGATACAACGCTTTTAAAGGTAACTTAAGGACTAGATGGTTAGGGCCATATGTCATAGAAAAATTTCATGATAATGGTTCAGTATAGGTAAGAACCATTGATTCAGAGGCCATTCCTTTACTTGTGAATGGGCACAGATTGAAGGTCTACAAGAAGCCCATGTCAAAGAAAGAATTCACCAATGGGATCAGCAAGACAGTGATGATGGTGTAGCAAGTCTCAGCTTCTACCCCATCAAGTCCCAGAAAAAGAAAAGAAAAAGAAAAAATAAAAAATAAAGAGACTCAGGTGAAAACCTCCATGAGGCAGACTAGTTGTTTTCAATATGTGTGTGTGTGTGTATCTATATAAACATATAAAAGAAAAACTTTGAAAATTTGTTTGGAGGATAGTAGGAGGAGGATCAGAGCAATAAGAGAGGAGAAGAAGGATCTATACAATTCCTTTTTCATTCCTCCATACCATCTTATTCATCATCCCATCATTACGTCCATTTATGAACTCATCCAACTCAGTTTACATGGGCTCTGTGTTTTCTACAAGATTCCTTGTCAACCTAGAGGAGTCAGTGAAAACCTATAGGATGATCCTGTAGGAATTACAGTGGCTTGGGAATCCCAAGGAAAGTGACCCTAAAGCAAGGGGATGACCATCTAGTGTCAAAAAAAAAAATTACTCCACCACTTCACCACCATGATTACCCCTGCATTCATCCAATAAGTCAGTTCCAAAATGATTACAATTTTCAGAGAGAAGAAAAACACACAAAAGAAGGTGAGAACAGAGGACAAGGGGAAAATACATGAAGGTTATACCTCTCACCTACCAATCACTAGACCCCTTCTCTACCCATGACCACAATCCTCATGCTCTAGAAGTGAAGAAAAGAATAAAAGTTTAGGGGAGAGGTAGCTACAAGACATCTTGTAGGTTTCCTGTAGGAAATCATGTAGCAACCTATCCCAGAAAAATAAATTTCATAGGTTTCAGTCATCTTCAGCATAGAGATCCTATTTTCAAGGAATCTCCTCTAGAGCTTAGCAGCAGTAGCAGGATCATCAACATCACCCTCCAGTACCTACACATCAAAGGAAACAAGCATCAAAGGAGGCTGATAAAAAAAAGAAAAAAAAGATATGTAGCAAATACACAACACAGGGACATCATTCTCTAACAAGTAACATCATCAAGGCGTCTTTCTCACAGGTATTTCATCTCGCTTAAGCTCTCTCGTTAGAATAATATCATAAAAAATGTAGTCTTCTGTAATATTTGGTTTTATAAGCAAAGGTGGCGAGTTAACTTGTCCACCTTCGGCCAGTAGATGAGGAGAATACAGTTAGATCACTACATACGTGGTAGTAGTCAAATCAGAAGAAAAAGGAGATGATTCCAAAAATGGTTAAGTTATGGATGACCAAAGTGGGAGATGATTACGAGGTAAGGATGAATGATGAAGTGGTAGTGGGACCAACGATTCAAAAGTGTGTGCTCATACTTCGGTAGCCATCATACCATCCCACAGAATCACCCATATGATGAAATAAAACACTAATTACCATGCAAAGGAGGCATTCACAATATCAAGGATTCATCTGTAGGTTTTAACCCCATACAGAAATCACCTGCATATGAAATATCAAAACACAAAAAATAAACAATGCGAGTGCATAACACATAAAACACATATACCCAGAGATTTTCCCTTTTATCCCAAAACCGGGACTACTAGCTTGTTTTTTCATTATGTTCCTTTCAATGTTACAATACATATTTATACATGCCAAAGCATACAATACTATGGACCAAAAACCATCACGTCCAAAACCATGGACTGAAAACCATCACATCCAAAAAACATGTGTGAAAATCATGCACAAAACCATAGCTGGGTCCGCCCAACCTAACATAGGGTCCAAAACCAAAATTTTCTAGGGTGTGCCCCGGACCCCGTAAAGTGGGGTTACGGGTACACCTCAAACCCCCTGTGACCTCCCCCCCTCTAATCCCCGATTAACTACATGGGCTAGTCGTGGAAAGAATATAACATAACCCAACATTCTCCCACTTGTTGTTTTCTTTCCACAGGGGGCCACAAGAGAGCTTAGTCATTTATCTAGCCCTAAAATGCCCATTGTCTCTCAACACCAAGAGAACTTCTCAGAGCTCACAGATTTTGTCAATGCATCTGCAGTATTCTTTAAAGTGTTCACCTTTACCAGCAACACCTTTTTGTTTTCTATCATATCCCTCACAAAGTGGTACTGAACATCAATGTGCTTTGTCTTTGAATGATATGCAGGGTTCTTTGCTAAGAAAATTTCACTTTGGCTGTCACAGTCTATCCTTATAGCTCCCTGTACTAACTCCATACTTGAACACAATCTCTGCAACCAAACTACTTCCTTGCCTACATGAGTGGCCGCCATGTATTCTATCTCTGTAGTTGATAGTGCCACTATATATTGTTTCTTACTCATCCAAACGAATGCACCTCGAAATAGGTTAAACACATACTCACTTGTAGATCTTCTCTAATCCAGATATCCAGCCCAATGTACATCAACAAAGTCATGAATATCCAACACTCTGTCCAATCCTGGTCATTCTTGGTAGCACAAACCATAATCACTAGTGCCATGCAAATGACTGAAAACCTGCTTCACTGTTGTCCGGTACTCCTTCCCTGGTTTTGACATAAACCTACTCAATACTCCCACTGCATGTGCAATGTCTAGTCTAGTACAAACCATTGCATACATCAGGTTACCGACTGCACTTGCATATGGAACATGGGACATGTCTTCTTTCTCTTCTTGTGCCTTGGAACACTGTTCAGTAGATAACCTCACACCTACAAGAATAGGAACCTTCACTGGTTTACTATCTTGCATATTAAACCTCTACAATATTGTCTCAACATACTTCCTCTAGTTTAACCAGAGCTTCCTCTTTGCTTGATCTCTTTTAATTTCCATGCCCAAAATATAGTTTGCAGCACCAAGATCTTTCATGTCAAATTTGGAGGAAAATTGGGTCTTCAAATCATGGATAATTTCTTTGTCATTTCCAACCAGCAACATATCATCCACATACAAGACAAAATAAATAACACGGTCACCAATTAATTTAAAATACACTCAGTGATCTTCTTTGCTTCTGGTGAAGCCAAGTCCCCGTATAAATGTATCAAATTTCTGATACCACGTCCTTGGTGATTGTTTTAACCCATACAGAGACTTCTTTAACTTGCATACTAGTTTTTTCTCACCCTCCACCATAAAGCCTTCAGGTTGCTTCATGTAGATTTCCTCTTCCAGATCCCTGTGAAGAAATGTTGTCTTCACATCCATATGTTCTACCTCAAAATAAAAAGCAGTAGCAATAGATAAAATTAATCTAATAGAAGCTACCTTGGTAACAAGAGAAAAAATATCACCAAAATCAATTCCTGGCACCTGGGAATAACCTTTCGCTACCAAGCGAGCTTTGTATTTTTCCACCTTCTCTTCTGCATTTGTCTTCTTCTTGAACACCCATTTGCTACCTGTTAACACCCAGGTTGTCCTCTTTGACTCCCAAGAGGATACGGCCGGGGTAACCACTAACCAATCTTTGGGCTGCAACTCCTAGCCTAGCTGCAGTCAGAGAGGGCTCTCTCTATGAAGTTTTGTCACTGCATTCAGTGAAGGTTTTAGGCTAGTTATGGAGTAAATCTTTTGGTTGTTTTCATGTTTGGTTGGGAGGATGCTTCTGATTTCCTTTAAGTCTTTTTGCAGGTGAGGTTAATCCATTGGGCAATGGGGTCTAGGACTGTTTTCTCTTGAAATCTTGATTTTGGTGAGGGGAAAAGCTACAGGGCCTGTGTGCATTTCATAAAACAAACTGCAAATAGTGAGAGCGAGGTGAAGACAACCAGCAAAGAGCAATTAAGGGTTCTTTACTTAAGCTGTATATTGTGAAAGGGGCTTGTTATTTAGGAGCAATTGCTTGAATTCCTAAAACAACAGTGAACTGTGATGACATAGTATTAAAGGTAACAACGAAGAATTACTCTTTAAATACTGTATCAGAAGAAAACATATAAGATAGTTTAGATTGAGCTCAGGGTAGCCAATGGCTAAATCCTGAAGCTATTCTTTCTCTTTACTACCTAGATTTTCAAGAGTACAGAAAGACATGGAAAACATATGAAATAACAATGATCACACGTGAAGTAAAGAGCCATGAAGAAAAGTTATTGAGCCATGAACTGCGCAGGAATCCTGCAACTTTGAGGCACGCACCGTCAGGAGATCAAGAGACAAACATCTTTGAAGAAATCCCATAGTCTTTTGTATTAACTGTCTGAAAAATTACAATATCAGAATAACAGAGCAGATATCGAGAGATTTCTTACATCCGGGGTCCAACCCCTCTAAACAAACGCGAGGGGGAATATATAGAGGTTTTACACAAAAAATATCTCAGGAATGGAGTCATCTGAGGGGAAAATATCTCTAATATTTGTACAGGAGAGTAGATGAGAGTTTAATACAAACATAAATGCCTCTTTAAAGCCTTTAATTGCTGTCAGGAGGAAATTTTGACCTTTGGGCACTGCGGAGTTAATTGCGCGGCTTTATCATAAATATGAACTGAAATGCTCTGTCACTTTGACCTTTTGTATCTCCTTGGCCCTGCCACCTGTACCTGCTGATGTTTCTGTTGATGCCGAGTGCCTGTGCTGAGTTGGCTCAGTGTCTTTATGCTTGCTGTCATGGCTTTGTCCTCCTGTAGATGCAATATGGACTGTGTTGTTGTAAAAAGATTTAATTCCTCAACTTTGATTTAAAAGTAGTTTTATTAAGTCCTGCCATATGTCTTGAGGGGGAAGGTGATGCCTCAAAATTGACCCTATGGTCTCATCAGCTTCTGTGTACTTATAGAAATGGGAAGGCTCATCAAATAAATGTGCTACCTCATTTTTAATAAAAAATAAATTATCTAATTTATCAAATAGAGCCTGTCCTGTTAATGGGCCTGCTGAAGATGACCCAGATGTATCAGCAATTTGAATTGCTGCAAAAGTGCTCAATCTTTTGATGTATTTCTCATGTGAGAGCAGAGTCCCTGATTCTTCCAAGCTGGGAAGCCCTTTGTCCTGCAGGGCTGTGAACCTATTCCGAAACTTATATATATCTGCCTGTATATCATGGATTTTCCTGTCCAGTGTCTGAATTAGGTTACTCATTGTTGTGGTTCTTTTGATTAGGGAAATAGTTTCAGTTCTATTAGCAATTCCCATTCTTATCAGCTGAGCACCAGTTCTGTAATTTAAGACTTTAATCATCCTGGGGGCAAGGTCTGCCATGTTGCCAAGGGCGTTTCTTGCTCTGTATAGTTCTTTCTTTGCCCTGCCAATGAGTCCTATCTGCTCATATATAGCATCAATGTACTCCCATTGGTTAGTAATTGATTCTCCAATGGCAGTCCAAATCACTTGCTTGATCTCTGCTGTCACTTTTTCAAAATTGAGCTGCTTTTCCAGCTCTGCAATTTTCTTTTTTAGGGCTTTTACTTCCCTCTCTCTCTCAGCCACGTTTTGCTTAGATTTATCACATTTTTCTTCTATCTTTGCTAAGCTTTCCTTGGCCTTATTGAGCTCTGTCATTTGAGCCTCTAGCACCTGAAGTTCTTGCCTCAATTTTTGCATATCCAGGCTCTCGGCCTGCTCTGTTGGTGGTGTTGTAGTAGCTGGTTCTGTTGTGGCTGGCTCTGTTGTGGCTGGAGCTATCTCTGATTCCTTTTGCTTTGGAGGGATGTCCTTTTTAGGGGTCTCCTCGAGATCTATCATCTCTGTGGGTGGCTTGGAAGACTGCCCTGTTTCTCCCCTCTGTAAGGTTGCTTCTAGGGTAGTCTCCGTATCCTGCAGCTTTTGCTGGGTGTCCACCAGTTCCTTATAAAAATTCATAAGCAGTGCAGTGATATCCCTTTCTCTTCTCTGTTGGGCTACTTCATCTGTTTGTGGATGTAGAGTTGGTGGGATCTTCATCTTTTTCTTGATTGCAGCTACATCTGCATCCCTTAGTTTAAGGACCTCCTGTATGGCCTTAACATCATTGGGATCATGACCAAACTCTATGATGATTTCTTCTAGTGCCTTGATTTTGTTGTCCTTGGCTTGAGAGGATGCCCTCTCCAACTCAAGCTATGCTGCTGTGTTGTTCAAACTGTTTTGCAGCCTATAATTCACCAAGGTCTTGTCTGCCAAGGTGGCATAGACCATCTCACCCGTCTGCTTATGGAGCTCGATCTGGTCCATGGGGTGGATGTCTTTTGCAAGGACTTCTAAGTTTGTCCTTATATAATCAGCAGGTGTTTGAGGATGCGGCACTGTAGGGGCAAAATGGCTCATTACTAGCTTGCTTTCTTGCACATCAAAAGCAGCCATTAGTCTTTGTTGATTTGGAGGGGCCATGTTCAGCAAATGATTGTAGAGCTTGATTTTGAGTGGCTCACTCCTCCTCTTGGCATCCCTGAACTGGTCCTTTATGCTTGTAGCTGCACTCTTTCCATGTCCTGAGGAGCTGACCTCCCCAAGTGCTGTCCTATCTTGCTCTTGCTGCAATGAGCTGGCAGAGGTCTCAAGGCTTTGCATTTCTTCTTCTGAAAATGGATTGAGCCTCTGCCTTTTTCCTGGATCTTCTGTGAGAGGGGTATCCCTCTCCCTTTTCCTGCTGATGTCCTCTCTCAGAGGGGTTTGGAGGACTGAAGAGTCGACCCTAGAATCTTGTCTAGGAGGCGCCATGCTGGTTGTTTTATCTTGGGTGGCTGCCTGGCCTTCTCCTTTTTGCTGTTCCTGATCCTGTTGATCAGTTTCTTGCTGATTTTGCTGCTGTTGCTCCTGCTGGCCCTGTTGGCCCTCTTGCTGTTGCTCCTGCTGGCCCTCTGTTTCTTCCATTACCTTTTCTTTGCCTTTGTCCTGCCCTGGATTTGGAGTTTGTGCTGCTTCTTGTGGTGCTGCAGATGAGGAAGCTTGCACTGTGGTATGGGCACTTGGTAGGGCAGGCACCTGTGAAGGACATTCCAAGTCAGCCATTTTCAATAAATGTCTTCTAGCCCTGTCATTTAGCTCTTCTTGGGTCAGAGGCTCTATCAAGGTATTTTTATGCCATTTTGGCTGGTTTGCATGTCTTGTTATGAGGAGCATGTTATTATGCTCATAACTGGAGAGTTTGTATTTTAATCTCCTCTTGGA
>APFE031634535.1:3494-16425 GCA_000404065.3 Pinus taeda
GATGTAAAACTTGGCACAAAAGGGATGCACAAAAGGATGAAAAAATGGATGCAAAAAATGATTTAAAAAAGGATGCAAAAAAGGATGTAAAAGTCGATGCAAAAGTTGATGCAAGTGTAGGTGCAAAAAGTGGATGCAAATGAGGATGCAAAAGTATGTCAACAAAATTAGGTGCCAAACTTGATGCAAAACCTGGAACAAAACTTGGTGCAAAGGATGACACAAAACTTGGCATAAAATTTGGTGCAAAATGTGGTGCAAAACCTATTGCAATACCTGGTGCTAAACTTGGTGTAAGACTTGGTGCAAAACTCGATGCAAATTTTTTGTCAAGTTTTGCACCATATTTGATAAATGGATGCAAATAGCACCAAAAATGGGCTCTAGATGCAAAAAAAGAATTAAAAAAGGATGCTAATCACAAGATTTGTTGCTCTGCTACCAGCAAGCGTGGATAGTACCCCGATGGAGTCAATTCAGGGACACAAAAATTGCTCCATTGCCAGCGAGCCTGAACAATACCCTGGTGGAGTTTCTTTCTTCACCTCTCTATGCAAAAAGTGTTTCTATTATTTTTCCTTTTATTATATGTTTTTCTATTTTTTTCATTTTTTATTTTTTTTTTGTTCAAAGAATTATGCATAGGAACTTATTGATTTTATGAGGAGAAAGAGGGATCCCATCTTATTGATAGCATTAGAGTTTTTCCCTTCAGAGAAGAATATTTAAACACCTCCGAAATATGGTTCATTTGTTAAAGTTTCCTCCCCTCCCTACTCTACTCGACTTAGATGACAAGACATAACCAAACAATTGTAAAACTTATTAGAGTAGGTGGTGCTAGTTATAGATTAAGAATTGTGATTCCACTACGGTTTTCTCTTAAAAGAACATATTTTCCATCAGGGTATCATCGAATAAATGTGAAAGATACATGAAAAGAGAGGGAATAAGAAAATAAACAAGCACTGACAGTAGCACAATTTACTCCTGAACTTTACCATGCTTGCTTCAAAAACCAAACATAATCTCATGTGGAAGCTATCCTACAATAGAAAGGAAAGAAAAGAGAAGGGAGGAAAGTAAATCAAAAGAAAGAAAAAGAAAAACTACTCCTACTACTAAACTAACTGAGAATAAGCCAGGCTTACATAAAATGAAACTTCCAATGTAACCACCGACACATAGGATGACCTATATAGGCGAGGGAATGAAACACTTTGCAGATGCATGATGGTGCTTGTGCACATTGCAACAACAAGATATGCAAGAGAAATATTTTGATATTCTAAACTTGGAAAACATAAAGAAAGACAAAACCTTACATTTCACAATATATCTTGCCAAGTATGTTTCCTCCAATGATTAAGAGATGGCATCATGCAAAACAGATGGAGGATGCGATAATTGAGATACAGACGAATTTTCAATTTGCGCGATCGAATGATGAGGATCCTTGGAAGATACATGTCTACTCTGATAAAAAATTGAATTAGCCTCAAGACTACGAAACCTTACCTAACCACCAGCTCAGGCTGAAGCACCTCGAGAGCTTACAGAAGTTCCATGGCATCAGAAGGTAGATCGTAAAAAATTAATGGCTCGGAAAGATCGACAATGGGAAAATTAGAGTTGTGATCAGATGAATCAATGAATAGATCAAAAAAGCCATGATAAGAAATTTGAACATTGAAAACAGTGGCATCCTCTTGATCTCATGAATCGTAGATAGGGTAATATTGAAAACAAGAAATCCCCCCTCTATTTATTCAGAATGATTAGATGATTGATTGGAAAGATCTGAAAAATAAAATTATTCCTCTCTAAAGTGAGATGTAAGGCTAACATCCCCCAAATTATGAGTGTGATTAGAATTAATATTGTCAAAAGTTGATACTTCAAAAGACTCAACAGGTGTGAAAAAATTCTTGAAGCTGTCAAGATAATGAAGGAGAGGTGAACAAGGAGTAATGTTAACTTGCAACACAATTTTTTGTTTAGAAATAAAATCGACACATACTCTTCGTAAATGATATCTCAAGTTAGATGGTCAAAGCTAATCCCATCTTGAGTTTGATCCTGACAGACATAAGGAGAAACGATTGAAATAGGTGAATACAACAACTCACAATCGGGAGGACCAAAAGAACCAACGGATGGAGGGCGAGGAGAAAGAACATCATCAGAAAAATCAGACTCAGAGTCCAAACTTGCATTTAAATTCTAAATATGTGGGGTTGCATAAGATGGAGGAACATCAACAGATGGGCTCTCAAGTTCTTTAGCCTCAGCCTGTGTAAATGGAGTTGTTGATGAGGAGAAGACAAAGAGTTTCTTGGAACAACAACGTCCTTCATCATAGATTTTGGAAGCTCCATAACCAATCAATGTTGGGAGACTTTGCAAAGATTGATAATCTTTTGGATTCAGTGAAATATGAAAAATAAATTCAAACTTATCTTTCAATAAAATCCAATCAATACCATCTTTAGAAATAACAAAATATCAATGAATAAAACGATTGTGAAAATCATTGAGAGATTCATCAGGTGCTTTTCTTAAATGCATGATTTTGTTGAAAATAGATTTGTAATCATACCTATCAAAGGCAAGGTAGAGATCTTTGACAAGATGTTCTAAAGAGTGTATGGAAGCAGTTGGAACTGTGTACCACCATTCCTTCATGCACGCTTCAAATGTGAGAATGAACAACCTACAAGTAACATTCTCACATTGAATATTCTGCTTAGTACAAAATTCAAGATAAAGAGTGGTGTGCTCGAGAATGGTTGTTCCACCCATGCTATCAAACTTCAAATTCAACAAGTCATCAATTATTCTTACAGGAACTTTCAGATTTTCACTTCTAGAAAAACATGTTGGGGTTAATATATTCGAAGAAGCCGTTAAATATACGAAAATTTCAAACAGATTTCATGGGCTCATCTTGTCATGTGGCCCTCCTTTTACCACCAGAAATTTTGACTATGTTGGACCTGCCAACATTCAGGGGTTCTCTTCAATATGACGTGACAATTAGACCTCACACCATTTGGTGTAGGAGGTCCATCCAGAACATGACTTGTTGCCGAACAACTGGGTTTTAATGATGTTCCTTGGCTGCAATAAAACATAGAGTGGTGTATTTGTGACTTTGGGAAGCAAGTGTATGACTTTGCAAAAGGTCAAGTGTAATGTATGAAAGGTTATAACACACGAGGGTAAAATTAGTGAGCCCCTTAGAATCTTGTAATAGTACATAACTTGAAAGGAACACATGAGCATAAAGACACCATGAGTTAGCCTGCAAAATAGTTCACACGTTAACCATGACATAAATAAACAACAACACACATTCTATAAGATTCATACTAATTCAAACGAAATAGTTCATAAGAATTAGTGTAAGTGTAATAACATATATTGTGAACATAACAAGAATATTCCTATTATATTCATAACATATGCATGAAAACATGTCGGCCCTGATCTTTTATTAAAGTGAAAATTCAAATCATACATATACCATTGACGAACCACTAGCCCCAATAGTGGAACATGAAGTCTACACCTTCTCCTCTGAAGAAGGATACTCCCTGTATGATACAGAGAATCCAAGGCTTTCAACAAACTCCCAAGCTCCTGATTCTAAGCTAAAAGCCTAGCAAAATTATTAGCTCCCAAAAGCCCTATACATGAGTTATGAGAAAATATTTATAACAAAAGGGATGACTATTCACTTCCCATTTTGACTTTTGGAATCCCCTAATGACTCTTCATCTTCTTTAGAAAATGAATCTTCAACTTTTTTACATTATGACTCTTCACATTCCACATTTGACACTTTGAATTTCACTTACAAATTAATTGCAAAAGAATATTACAATTTACTCGTACCCATATGAGAAAAAAAATGGGCAGAGCCAACTAGATAGCCTAATAAGACAAAATTCAATCTTGACTTTGGGGAAACTCCATCTCATGAACAACTTCGGCTTATAAATTCTTGGTCACATGTTGCTGCCAAGCTTTTTATTGCATGATGATTTCCCCAAACTTTGTGATGGGATGAGGCTGGTAGAATGCTCTAGCCTCCATGGAATTCAAGTACATTGATTTGAAACCAACCTGGATTTCCTTCTTTAGAAAGAGCATTATAGTATTGATTTGGACAGGGCCAACAATGTACTTCTACATATTTTTCCTGTTTACTTTGAGATCTCCCTTAGTGGTGATTTTTCTAAACTGGTCCAAGTATTCTTCATCCTCTTTCCTAACCTGATTCTCGTGTTTGGTTTTAGTGAGTGAGCTAACTGATAGGATCTTGTGCGATTTCAACAAGAAATCCATGTTGTTTCACAATCGTGCATATGAGGCCTTAATATTGACAAAGAATGAGGAAATTTGTTTGTTTCTCCCAATGATCATCCACACTTGCATTTTCTCCAACTTTGTCTATTGCCTTGTTTTCTTCACCAATTCGGATGGTGCCCCTTTGTATTGCATTAACCATTCATGGATGACAACAATGGATGTATGGACAAACTTAAGAGCTTTGGAATTATCCTCACACTTATACTGCATGTTGTGCAAGTGGACAACTGCATTATACATAGTGATAAGCTCTTCATACAAGCTCCACATAGTTTCTCCCAATGTCAATACTTCACCAAATATGGCTACCTTAAGTTTTTCAAGATAAACTTGTGCGAAGCTGTGTTCTAAACCTTTGCTCATAGTTGTTCAACCTATTTCTTGGCATTCTACAAGTTATTTTCCAATTATTTCTTCTCAGCCATAAGATACTTCGTGTTTGACTTTGTAGCTATGGCAAAGGCCAAGTTGGTTGTGGCAATGGAATTCAAATTTATTCTAGTGTCTGTCACAATCACCCTTCCTTTGATGAATGAAGAAGATGTGAGGTCATCAAGAAAATGTTTCTTCCTCTCTTGTATAATATTTTTACGAATCTCGTCATAATTTAGATTGTACGTGTCCATGACTAGAACACCATCAAGAGGAGTAATTTCCTCTCCCTAGCTTGAAGCTTTCTCTACTGCTAGAGAATGATGAAATTAAATGGTGACCTATTATGTACTTGGAATCGGATCAAAATCTTGTTTCTATGGCTTTGGTTCTACCTCGATGTCTTGGATCTCAATTAACTCCTCAATCTCTTGAGTGAGCTCCTTGTCTTACATCTATTTTCTCTCCTCCTCTATTTGTTAGTTCTGCTCTTATTCTGTGGATTTTCTTCGTGCTAATTATTCTTATTGTACTCTTCACCTTTATTTTTCTTCTTGCTTCTGCCTTTCTTCCTCCAATATCCTCTACTCTTTTTCCTCCCTCTACTTCTTTTATACTTCATGCATCCTTTTTTTTTGTCCTCTTCCTTGATGCTTTGGCCTCTTCCAAAATGATTGGATCTTCTTTCATCTTATGGCTACGCTCTCCTCCTGGGATGTATGAAACCATTCTCTTACCCTTTTTGCACATTGGGTTACGGCTCTCTCCTGGTATTGCCTCTGGAGTGACTTCTTTCTATGGAGTATCCTGTGATGTTCGAACTAAGCTAACTAGTTCACAGGACTTGGAAACATTATAATAATTCTTCACGCTTCCTCCTCAGGTTTGTGAAAGGTCCTGCTTATCCATTAATAATGAATCCTCACATAGTGGTATTTGTAAACATTCCTTGGATCACAAGGTTTGAAGTCCAAATATACGAATGTGAATTTCTCTATTACCTCGCTTTCGATGTCTGCAACTTTTAGATTATCGATTTCATACAATCTGGTCTTCATAGGAAGAGTTGACCAAGGTGATTTATTCTTCCTCTGCAAACTTACCGACAACCCTGTGAAGAGATGATACACAACTTATTACATGACTAATATATTGGCGACATACCTCGGCAAAAGATGCAGAGACTTATGTACGTCAAACTCTCTAAGGAAAGTGCCATCTAATGAGGCCAACCAATATGCTATCTATGATACTACTTACATTTCCCCACGTGACATGCAAGGTGGTTCTTCCCCAATGATAAACTTATACAACCAAATGAGGAAGTGATCAGCCATCTTTTCCATTACTCCTCTATGACTACACTCTAAAAGCAACTTGTAATAAATATGAACAGAAGGGTCTTGTTGTGTCCAAGTCCAATTCATATAAAGGAATGCATTGTGAGCATATATTGCATCCAGTATATAGGTAGACATGAAAAATGTATCTTTCTTTCCCTTGGGAGGACTGAGGGAATTAGGTACATGGATCCTTAGCTATTGAGCTGACATGACTGACCAGTTGAATGGTCTTCCTCCATTCACAAAATAATTCACTAAGAATTCCCACCCTTCAGGGAAGGTCTCAATCATCTACTGACCATAGATTCTGCAACATAGAACTATCAAGAGTTGATAAGCCCTCCTAAGAGATTTTGCCTTGTAAGTGTTTGTGGGTGTCTAACAGAACATTGTTGGCTCTTTCACCCAGCTTTTCACAATGTCATTTGTGCTAAAGTAGTTAGTGGAAATAAAGAGGTAAGAATCCATGGGCGATTATGGCTTCGAAGAATGGTACATGAGATGATAATCTGTTTCCAAAAAAGAAGCAAGCCTTTATCCGCTGACATTGTTGAGAATCATAGTCTTTGGATTTTTATGATAAACTATCTAGCTCACAATGTCTGCACATGGGAAATCTAGGTAACTGCATGCAACCTTATGTAACCCTAACATTTGGATATTGATATATAACTTCCATTCTTCAAGGTTTTCTTTCAAGATTCTTGTTGCAAATTGTTCATTCACTTTCTTCCATGTGATATCTGATTATTTCTCTATGTTGAGTGTCTGAGTAAACTGGGAAATTCATTGGCATACTCTCAACTGCCTCCCTGGTGGTCCTTTCTGTGCTGTCCTTTGAAGCATAGATCTTTGGTGCTATGATGTTAGTGACCAATGAAAAGAATTTATCAACAATTTCAATACCCGTAGGAGCAAAATGTACTCATGACAAAGATAAATTAGCTTTGGAAAATCAAATCAGAAAGAAATATCACAACAAAAACCACTGGACTGACAAGGAAAATTGTGTAATTCTTGAGGTGAAGGAGGGATACTGGATGCTTGAGCTTCTCGTTGTGCAGTCTTAGCAGCCAGGGGAGTAGCTTGAGGCTAGAGACTGCACAACACACATTCTTAGCCACGGAAAACTAAGGTGGTGAATGTGCATTGCACATTATCAGTGGCCAAGGGATGGGCTTGAGCCCTTCAAATGTGCAATGCGTAGCTCAAAAATATAGGTTCTCTGCATACACAGTCGCATAGTCAAAGCTTGATGCTTTAGCCTTGGACTTGCATAATATCATCTAGACAAGGCCACTGCTAGCCAAGGGAAAGACGTATCTACCTCGAAAGAGTGTGGGAAATCGGAAGATATGAATAATAGTGCAATTTAGAGTGTATATATGACTAATTACAGATGGCTTTTTCCAAATCAAGTGAAAAATATCAGCATGCAAAATGGAAAACAAACATGCATTGAGAGTCACCGAAATGACGATCACTAATTGCAAAAAACAAGAAAATTGATGTGACACTTGTAAAAGGAAAAATAAATACCAAACCAACACTTTTACAAGATAATATAAGTTACAATGCCAAAAAGAATGAAAATAAACAAGCAAAAAAATACTCATGGAAGCGAAGCGACAAAAAACGACATAGAAAGCAATAAAAGACGATAAAAGAAAAACTCACCTGAAAAAGTGTCCCAAACTTCACCAAACGCTGCTTAATATCCTTGGGAAGGTTGGAGCTCCAAGATTGAATGTGAAAACTAGCTCTAGGGATGTCCATTATATAGATTTAGAACGATTAGTGTTTATAGCGTGCATGCTTAAAATTAGGGGAAAAGCGACACTCAACGAAATTTCAAAAATATAAAGTTGTGTCATCCTTCTGGAAACTGATTATCCACTCCATATTTTATAGGGATTCCTTTTGTTTTTTTATTTTTAATTTTTTAGGAAAACTGACCATTGACACTGATAAGGAAAATTGTGTAGTTCCCAACCACTGGGAAACTCCTTAACTCAGTGCATTGCACATTTTTTGAGTTGAATAGATGATTTACGCAATTTATGGGCTCAATATTGGGGTGTCATCCATAATTTCATAGGTTCTGAGCTCAAGGAATACCTTCCTATCTAGATTGCACAATTCCAATCATCAAGGCTAGTTTACCTTCTAAAATTGTGAAGTTTCTAGACGCAAGCCCAACAATGCTGCAAGGTCAAGTTAGAAGCTTTCTTGTGAGTGAGAAAGTTCAGATTGAGATGAATACATAAGAAGTAAAGCATGAAAAGATAAGTCTTGATCGAATCATGAATATTTGAAGACAATAAAAGATAAGCTCTTGTGGACATGAGGGAAGTTTCAAAATAAAAGCATGGGAAAACAATTGGAGGGTAGCTGTAGTGGCTACAACATGCTCATATAATGATATAGGTCAATTAAGAAATCTACTTATTATCCTATGATCCACATATAATGATATAGGTCAAGAAGAAAAATATTTAGGATCATAAGATAATCTCATTACATTAGAGATGGCCCACAAGTTGGCATTGGAAATTCACAATCATCCAATTCCATATCCATTGTGATGTGTAAGAAAGGACATAAAAACATTGGTAGCTAAATATTGGGATGTACAAGAATTATATTATAAAAGAAAGTGAGGTGAAGAAGCAGTTTAAGCATCTAGTGGAATAGACTCTCATTAAACCAAGTACATCACCATGCGGGTCATCGATCATCATTGTGCCAAAGAAGGATGGGACATGGTGGATGTGTATAGATTACACTATTCTAAATAAAGTTACACTTAGGAACTAGTACACCATAACTAGTATTGATGATTTGCTAAACTAGTTGCAACATGTGAGATGCTTCACCAAGCTAGACTTAAAGTCTAGATATTAACACATTTGACTCAAAGAATAAGGCATCTGGAAGAATACCTTCAAAACAAAGAAAGGTTCATATGAGTGGTTAGTCACGTTGTTTGGCCTATGCAATGTGCCATCTACATTTATGAGGTTAACAAATGATATATTATTCCCTTTAATAGATTTAATTATTTGGATGATATTATAGTATAAAATTCTACTCGGGAGGATCACATCTCACATTTGATGTGGGTGCTAGAGATAGTAAAGAATCATTATTTATTGAAAAATCTTAGAAGTGTGAGTTTGCAAAACAACCTTCGGTGTAGCTAGGGTATGCAATAGGTGCAGGAGAGATGTAGATAGATATTGCTAATATGGAGGCCATCGTTAAGTGGTAAATTCCTTTTGTGTTTAGTCTCGGAGTATCCACATTAATAACCATATTTGTCAATGCTTCAAATCCCAACATGAATCGATCATCGAGACAATTATGAATGATGATAGAAGAAGAGCTTAGTGATAGGATAAACAATTATAAGATAATTTGATATAAGGAGATGAAGGTCGGCTATTAATTAAAAAAAATATTTTATTTTTCACTTTTTATATATTAATTATTATCAATATTAATTTTTAGGTTTAATCTTTTAATAAATTGTGTTTTATTTTTATTTTTATTAATATATTTTTTATTAAATGAATACGGGAATTAATTAGTTAATTAATTGAATAGATTTTATATAATTACATTTTTTAATTATTATGTCATTAGGGCACTTTTGAGGTCTAAAATGGTCCTCCTAAGAAAAATGTACAACCAAAATAATTTTTATGAGAACCAAGAGGATTCAAGGTGCTGATGTCAACCATGGGGGATGATTCACCAGTTTTGGGGTAAAAAAGTAAAACGATTAAAAGTGATAAAATAATTAAACTACTTTTTCAACTTGCATTTTCAACGTATCTCCCTAAGGTCTTACACAAATTTCGACTAGGAATACTCATTGTATGCAAAAGTTAATTCCCCATCCAAGGAGTACTCATGTTGCATACTTTTGATGGACCCTGCCACACGAAAAATGAGAAATGCATGAAACAATGTGATTGCAATCACATTTTTCATATATTTTTTATTTTTCGTCTAATAGGGTCCATCAAAAGTATGTAACATGGGTACTCCTTGGATGAGGGATCAAATTATGCATCCAAAGAGTGTTCCGCTCAAAATTTGAGTAAGCCCATAGGGAAATAAGTTGAAACTACAAGTTGAAAAAATAGTTTTTTCTCTTTTCCCTCTAAAATTTGATGATGTAATCTAATATTATTTTATTATTTCCACTATTATTTGATTATTTCCTTAGTAGGCCCATTTTAGACCTCAAAATTCCCCTAATTCTTAAATTAGGTCGGTTATTAATTAAAAATTTTTAATTTTAATTTAATGTTTTTATTTATAATAATTATTAGCAGTATAAAAATTTATTATAATTCTTTTAATAAATTATTAGTTAACTTAATAATAGATTTTATATATATATTTTTTCCATTCTTATATCTTAATATAAAAAAATTGCAAATGACGTTAATTAATAATTGATTAATAGATAATTATAATAATAATTAAAATTACTAATGATTATTGTAACTATTATTTTGTAATATAAATAAATAATAATTATTCAATCTATTTATATAAAATATAAGTAAATGTAATTATTAATTTATTATAATTATTGTTATTATAATAGAATTTAAATACTCTTATTAATAATAATATAACCAATCATATTAGATATTTAATATTCTTTTGTCAAATTGGAAAAATTAATTATTTAATTAATTGAGTAGATATTATGATAATTAAAACTAACTCTTCTTATATCTTAATTCCAAAAGAGATGATTGATTAATAAACTAACCGATCCATTATAATAATAATTAAAACCTAATTTTCTTATAAATAATTAATAATTAATAATTTATTATTATTATAAATATTTATAATCCAAATAAATTTATATTATTTGTTATTTTTATTAATATATAAGATTAGATAGTTATAAGGATAGGAAAGGAAAACAAATACCTAATCACCTGAGATGTTTTGGTGGTCCTAATCCCTCTGATTAAAGGAAGCCAACTTCCGCTGATCTCGATACCATTTTCCCTGTTGAGATTCTATAGATATTTTATAATTTCAAGAGCCTCCCTAATCTTTCATCTCTGATATTATTATTCTGTTGCAATAATTGAGGCATTCACGAAACAAACTTGGTGCTTTGTTTTTGAGGAATGCGCCATAAGGGCCGAAGTACGAGACCTTCCATTCTAAATATTTGCTCCATGTTCTTTTAGTCTTTTTTGCAAAGAACGACATGTTTCACCAATGTAGCTTTTTCCACAAGAACAAACAATTTTATAAACTCCCTTGAGTTGATGTCTATCTATATCATCCTTGACAGACCTCATACCTTGTTTAATTATTCTAGGTGCTGAGAACTGCGTGACTATGTCTTTCCTTCTCAGGATTTTGGCAATCTTATCTGTCACCCCTAGAATATATGGTAGGAAAACTCTACCACACTATGGTAGGTCTTTGGCCTTAGGCTCCTTAGATAATACACCCTTTCTGTTCTCTCTATGGCTTTCTTAATTTCTTTTTCTTTATAGCCTATACTCTTAAAGACCAAAGATGTATGTTCCCTCTCTTCCTTGAGATGTTCAGAGTCAGAAATTCAAAAGGCCCTAATGAGAAGAGTGTTAAGAGCACCAAACTTCTGGGATGGGTGATTGTACGATTCAGCGTGGAGGTAGCTTTCTATGTGAGTTGACATCCTAAAAACTCTATGTCCTAAAGAGTTGTCCCCCTTCCTAATGATAAGAACATCTAAGAATGGGATACTATTGTTTTCCTCTAGCTCCATAATAAATTTTATTTCTAGAGAGATAGAGTTTAGGTGCATAAAAAACTTTTCAAACTCTATCCTTACATGAGTCCATTTTAGGTTGGTATCATCGACGTATCGTTTCCACCAAGCTGGCCTCAAAGGGTATGATTCAAGGGATTTCTTTTCAAAGTATTCCATGTATAATTTGGCTGCAATTTGCGAGAGGGGTGATCCCATTGCCACCCCAGATTTTTGCTCATAATATCCTCCTTGGAATGTGAAAACGGTTGACTACAAACAAATCTCAGCAAGTTTTGCAGTTTCTGGGTTAGTAACCTCCTTTATAACCACAATAGATTCATCCAAGAGAATCTTGGTGAGTAGGGATCTTCGCAACATACTTAGCGAGTTCATAGGTTAGGGAACCAATAGTATTAACTATTGGTCTAAGAGGAACCCCTTCCTTGTGGATCTTGCACAACCCAAAAATTCCTGGGATGGTTTCACAAGGAGTTAATCTCTTCTTTAATTTTTCTGCAAGATTGGAATCTGAAATTGCCTTCTTGACCTCTCTCATAATCTTAGGAATGGGATTAGTGTTAAGCTTCTTATAACTTCCAAAACTGAGGTGTTCATTCATTTTACAAATATAGTCTTCTTTATCTAGGATTAGCACTGCCCCTCCCTTATCTTTCTTAAGAACCAGAATTTTGTCATTATTCTGTAGGGACCTAAATGAAATTTTCTCTTCCTTACTGAAATTACTCTTGGGAGCTCTAGCCTTCCTCATTATGAGGGCAAATTCTTGTCTTAAAGCCTTCTTATCTTCCAAAGAGAGGTTATTTACCCCATCCTCTATGCCACAAATCATATTCTCAATAGGGATTCTCCTTGGAGCAACTGCAAACCTTAAACCTTTGTTGAGAACAATAATAACTTCTGGGCCTAATTCCTGAGAAGACAAATTAACCATCTTTCTTCTGGGAATTATTTGGGAGGATAAGATGGAACCTAGGTTATTGAATCCTGATGATAAATTCCTACTAATACTTTTGTGTTGATGAGTTTTGTTGGGGTAGCA
>APFE031634539.1:0-10720 GCA_000404065.3 Pinus taeda
ACTACCTTGAGGTTGCCCCCTAGGCGGTAATTGAATACCTTGAGGTTGCCCCCCAAGCGGTAACTGACTACCTTGAGGTTTCCCTCTAGGCGGTAACTGACTACCTTGAGGTTGCCCCCCAGGCGGTCACTGACTACCTTGAGGTTGCGGATTTGGAATAGTACCAGACATCATAAGAATTTAATCTATGCTCAATGGTGGAGTTCTGTTATTACCAGTTGATATCTCATGTTCAATTGGTTGAGGAGATGCTCCTGAAAAAGTACCAGTGAGTGACTGATACCCAGAAGGAACAGAAGGACTGCCATATAAAAATGTTTCCGGTGTTTGGGAAAACATGGATGACCGTTTCGACATATTCAAGGGAGGATAATAACCTCTTGGCATAGGATGAAAAGGAATTCAAGGTGGTGAAAAACTAAGACCCGGGTTTTCTAAAAAGTTCGTCAATGATACGTACCAAGTGTCACTTCTAAAAGGACTGTAGAAGATTGATTCACACTCCCTAAGTTCTAAAGTTGGTTGATTTTCAAGGAGAGTTGTATTTTCGTCCGAACTAACAAGTTCTTCAATGGAAATGAGTCTAGAAGGGAGATTTTGGGTAATGATACTTCCTACCCTGGGTGAACTAGGACCACTAGAAGTTGGAGAAGTAAATCCTGAAGATGGAGTAGCAGCAGGTTCTATTTCAGGCTCAGAAATTTCAGGTTCCTCAATTAATTCACTAGTAGGAGAAATACTACCAGTAACTTCAGAAAATGAAATTGGTTCAGAAATATACTCTATTGCTTGAACTTGAAAATTAGGATGAATAATTAAAGATGACTCTCCAGCTTCCGGTGACCCAACTCTACTGTCACTAGGTGATACAAGAGCTCGTAGTCCTTCAAGCTGACTTGGTGTATACTCGGGAGGTTGCCCCCGAAGTCTATGGGATTGTCTCGGTAATTCAGCCACGATTAAATATTTAATTACTTCACATGCAAACAAAGAAAATCTCAACAAAACCACCTAAAGTCTCTAAAGAACCAAACAATTGAATCACACGCCTAAAAAATCTAAGAGTTCGAACCACACACAAATAATAACTTTCTGTACTAAAAACATTAGTTGGTGATGAAATCCAATGTCACAGAATTCAATACAGAAATGGCGGTTGGAACAGTTACCCCAACAACCTGCTTAATGAAACAGACTGGCACAAGTTTCTTCACAAAACCGTCTCGAGTGAAGAGAGTCCCCAGAGAGTCCAAGTGAGTCTAGTCGATGTTTGCTCCAGGTACAGTGAGACCCGTCCTTCACCGTCACCTTAGGAAAGAATCTTAAGATTATGGTCACTAAGGTTACCAACAGTAACAAATACAACTGGGGGAACAGTCTACCATCTGATCTACGCGCAAGGGCAGAGTAACAAAGCTCAATCCCCTTGAAGGCTCATCGACATGATCAATCCAAGGTTTACCAACAAGTGACCCCAGGCTCCTCGACAATGGTTAATCTGAAGTTTACCATTTTTAATACACACAAATCTGCTATCTTTCCCGATGAGACAGACTTGATTGTCTCAAAGGTTCGGACATGAACTCGTGATTGACTCCTTTAAGAGAAGCTTCCTAGATTATATAAATTACAATTGCATTTATTTCCTACCACAATATATAGCTACTTGTTTGTTTTAGCTATCTTGGAGAGATAATTACTCCCTACTCCAAGATACTAGCCTAAGCTATATTGGTGATAAGATCCCCAGAAATAAAAAGATTGCTAGATCAATTTTAATTAAGCGTTTTTCTTATGGGTTGTTTCTTAAGTCAATAGGTATGGAGATGAAACTTTGATGGTGTGAAGACTCGACTCCAAAAACACTAAAAAATGCACCTAAAATGATAAACAATCCGTTTTTCTTTCAATGAATTTCTAGCTAAAAGAAAGAGTTGAGAATGCAATCTTTGAAAAACAAAACTTTCCTTCAACATATAAATGAAAAGAAAATCTTTTTGTCTTTTTCAATAAACTCAAAACGAGACTACTAATTATGCTCACAAAAAATCCCTTTTCTTTTTCAACACTCAAAACTACAGAAAACAATTCTTTCAAAAGAGATTCTACGATTTCTAGAAAACACTCAAAACTATGAAAAACTAATCTTGAGATCTAAAAACTTCTAAAAACCTAATCGAAATAAAAGCTTCAAATCTTTTTTAGGATGTTTTACTTAGTTGTTCAGTAAACTAAGGATTAATTCGTTCAGAATAACAAATCAATCAAAAAACACCCAGCTATGTTTTCTTTTATAAAAATGAAATTCACAACTTATGACCAAGTTTGTTCAAATATTTGCAAAGAGAAACGAAATCTATTTCTCACCAAGGGTAGATTTCACAGACCAGCCAGACTCATCAAGAAGACAAAAAGTCACCAGGGTGATCTAAGGTTTCTTAGGCTTCTAATCTTTTAGTCACTACAGAGACCGAGTGAAAACCAATCCAAGCATGCAAAACTTCTAGAAAATCATCTAAAACAAAAACACCAATGGAACTTACTCACAAGAGACTTTTGACAGGACACATGCAGATCTGGGCAGAGACTAAAAATCATAAATAAAACCTAAACTTAACTGGATGAAAACATTTTAGGTTTTTCAAAATTTTTGACAGGGTCCGCAGGCTTCTAGTATAACCAGATGCAATACCGCTCTATGCACTAAAGGAACAATGCAGAGATGTCTGCACTATATTGTAATCAAAATGTGCAGTCCTCTTGAAAATTTTGAAAAAACAAAAAACAATCTAGATCCAAAAAAAACTACCCAATCCCACACACATCAAGCAAAAACCAGAAACAAGAACAAGTTTCTCAAGTCAAAGACAAAGGAAAATCAAAAAACCAAATTCAGTTCCCTAGCGGAGTTGCCAATTTGTTGGTCGGATAAATCGATCTTGCTGACAAGGCCGATCTCCCTAGTATCAACAGATATCTAGCAACAAGCAGGATAAGAAAATCTACCTTTCTCTAAACATATTGTGATTCATTAATAAAAACTAAAGAGGTGTTTAGACCCTACCTTAAGTCCAACGCTAGCTTGTGGCATCCATGCTTCAATCGTCCGAAAGAGTTTCCTTTAAAGAACCTGCAATCACAAACAAGCACATATCAAATAACACCTGCATAGTTAATATAATAAATCATGTTCATCATCGTGATGAAGGAATCCATAAAATAAACCATAAAACACAACTAATTGAGAAAAATAAACTTGATTGTATTAGCTATGAAATAGAAGAACTTTACAACCTTTGGTGCCTTGATGCTATACAAGCTCTTCCCAGGGTTTAAACAGGAATCTCCTCTACTTTGACAAGCCTCACTCTCTTCCAAGTGAGATAAAAAAGGTATGTAATCTCTCCTCTTAAAAGCTCAATTAGGAAGACTAAGTTCCAACAGCATTTCACCTCAAAAATATTCATCTTTTAACCTCCTCAGTAACCAGCCCAATGCTTCATTTTATAGTGCAAAGGAAGGAGGTTACAGGTCCACCTATGAAGGGATAGAGTCGTCCTTCAAAGGGATAAGCTCCTCACATCAAGGGGTTAGCTCCTTAAGGTATGGGATGCATGAACCTTAAAGGAGCGAACTTGCCACGTCAAGATTCCCTCTAGAAGCTCCTAGAAATGACTCAAAGTGAGTTTTTAAGAATGTACTCACACCTTTTTAACTTTTACAGGGGTCCGCACCCATAACACAGAAACAGAGCGGTCAGGTGCGTAGGGGACATGACCATTAGGTGCGGGACCGTAGGTAATGCTAAGAGAAAGTGCAGAACCAGAGTTTTAGAGATTTTTAAGGACTTTCTCTGATTTTCAAAGCTTGATATGAAGAACTGAGGTTTAAGACTTGCAAAGGAGGAACGTATGAGTGGTGATAGACTCACACAGATTGCAGAATGTCAAGGTGACAATTTTTGTGCAACATGTATCACCTATGGATTTCCAAATAATTGTTTATGGACTCTCAATCATGGATGATTTAAAATTTCTCTCTCTTTATCTCTTGACAATAGATTTGATTGAGAATTATAAAATAATCTCTTAGATATATTATTCTTTCTTGCATTGATTCTGCTTCATTTACATTTTTAAATAGAGATGAAAACTATAGAGTTTTTTTATGCCAAAAGAATCATAACTAATCCTGAAGAGATTACCTTAGTTATTTGGATGGAAGAGACTAGGCTTTGTACAATTTCTTGGACTGGATCTGTGTGTGGAATTGATTGGTCTTCTTTTCCTTGCTTTGTCTGAATTCCATCAATAGTCTTTTGATCAACAAACTTTTGTATCTTATCAAATGATGCTTAAATCTATATTATATTTTCTCTTTCAAAATGATTCCTCATATATGTATTCCTTCCTTTTGAAAGGAAGGTTCAAGTTTCTCTTATGCTTGCTCTATAGGCTTTGGTTTTTTAGGTTTTTCTGGTTGCTCTAGTTCTTATGGTTATCCTCTATGAAACTCTGATTGAATAAAACTTGAATGATCTATTTCCTGAACATATTCCTCCTAAATATATTATTGAATTTATAAAACCTGTGGTTCGTATTCCTTTATGTCACCTGTGAAAGAAATTTTTACTCCCTCTATCAGATGTAATTTTACAAGAGATACACTATAAACCTTTCTCCTCTATTGAAGATAATAGTGATAGGTATATTGCTTGAAATATTGTAATTTATCTCTATCTTCAATGCTCATATGACATACTCAAGAAATAATTTGATCAAAATAATCAACATTTCTAAAAACAAAATCAAATAATGGTTGTTGATGGTCATAATTTTTTGAATACATTACAGATTTCAAGTGAGCTTGAACAATGTGTTAAGCATCATATTTATAAAATGGAAGAGAGTGCAACCAAACTTCTTCTAATCTATTTTCCTCTACTACTGCATGCCCTCTTCCTTTGATGGTCAATTTTCCAATTTTGATAGAAAAATTAGGCTAGGAAAATTAGGCCACAACTTCTTTGAATTCTTGTGTAATAATTTAATAATCACATGGACAGATGTTTGGCTAGTTATTCTCTGACTGCAAGCCTTTTTCGAATAAATATTGGGAGAAAATGTGGACTAGAATCACACTCATAAATCTTGAAATAGGAAAGTTTTTCTTCTACAAACCAATCCCCAACATACTACAATCGATACTGAATTTCTTTACTAACCTTAGATGGGGGTTTTCCAAAACAAAACTCAAAGAAATATAGCATGACATGGTTATAGATGTCATAGAAATGGTTTCTATGATGACTTTACTAAAGTATAGAATAGAATGTTGAATGGGATGTTCACTAAATGAGTAATTACACTCCATTAATGGAAAAGGAACTGAAGCTATCACTGTGTCCATTAAAAATGTTGACATGAAGAAAACTGAACTAAAGCCTGGTGGAGATGATTGTGAAAGTTTAATGGTATCAGATAAATTTTGTGATAATAATTTTTAGAATTTTTCATTATGCCATGGACCAAAGGAACCCATTCAATTTAGAAATGTTATGCATTAGGTTCTCCATAAATCCTAGAAATCATTTTAATCACAAATGTATATGGGTTCATGAAATGTGAAATTAGGTAGAATTTACTTGATTTAGCCTTAAAATTATCTAAGTCATCTACCCATTTCTTAATATGTATAGCTAAATCAAATTTCTTTTTATTTAACACAATATTCTGTCTCTTCGGAGACATCCGATAAAATTGGAACGATACAGAGAAGATTAGCATGGCCCCTGCGCAAGGATGACACGCACAAATCGAGAAATGGTCCAAATTAAAAAAAAAAAACACAATCTTCTCAAAATCAATGAAATAATCCCTATTGAGAAAGACTTCAAGGGGACTGAGCTTATATATTGAAAGTAATATTGATGGTTTCCAGGAAGACATGATATTATTTGAATGGTTTATTACTAAATAAGTTTGGCCATGAGCATGTGAAATTATCCAACTTACCATATCATAGTAGGGAAACATTGTTGGCCTATTAGAAATTTGATGTAGCTCAATCTTCTTAATGGCTTCAAAACTTTCAGAATATGAAGATGAATCATCTTCTAAAACTTCTTTTGTGATTTTCCATTCATTATTCTCAAATAAATCATACATTCCTTCCCAAGATATTGTACCCACATCTTTAGTTCTGAAATTCTTATCAGAATAGAAGGTTGAATTAAGGTTCTTCTTGTCTAATAAATCAACTTCCATTCCTTTCAGTTCTGTCTCGATATTTTCCATAGAAGTCTTGGTAGATTTAGATTTTCCCTTTCATCCCATTGTTCTTCTATAAAAGAAACCACATAATTCATTAAGGAAACATGTATAATGATAATAGAGAAAAATATAAAGAAAAATCAGGCAACATACTAACTAGATAAGATGATTCCTTTCAATCAAGAGTAATTCTATAATAAATTGAGCTATTGCAATATGTTGATGGTGTTGGACCCACCAACATTTAAGGGATATCCCCATTATGAAGTCCTAGCTAGACCTCAAACCGTTTGGAGTAGGAGTCCTAGTAGTGAGTGGTAGTGTAATGCCTTGACCGCGGTAGCGTGCATAGGTAAGTAAGATAACTTTGTGAGAGAGAAAGTGTGTGACCCTGCGGAGAGTCAAGTGTGATGCATGAAGGTTATAACACACATATGGGAAAAGGAAGCACACTCATTAGAAGCATGTAATAGTACGCAACTTGAAAGGAACACACGAGCAAAATGACATAACAATCTAAAATGCAGAATGGTCCACAAATTAAAGTGATGAGTTAATCCAACAAACACATTCAACGAGATTCGTACAATTGCGTACAAAGTAGTTCATAGGAAAATGCGTAAGTTAAACACCATACATTGCTAAAGCAACCAAAATAGTCCAATTACAATAAAAATATATGCATGAAAGTGTGCTAGCTCTGATATTATTATTATAAGTGAAATTTCCATCCACACATATACCATTGATGGCCACTAGCCCCAATAGTGGAACATTACAGTTAAGAACACCTGCTCCTCCAAATAAGTATGCTCGCTCTACATTGTGGAGAAGCCAAGGCTTGTCACAATACTCCTAAACCTTTTATAAGCCTAAGCCTAGCCAAAAGCTTGGTTCCCAAAAGCCTGTTCTATGAGTTATGAGGCTCTATTTATAACTAAGGGTGGGGTGACCCTTGACATTCCCCTTTGTGAATCTTTGAATACCCTCATGACTATTTAACTTCTTTACAAATAATTCATTACATCACATGATGACCTTTCATATTCCACTAATGACACTTGGAATTTCACATACAACATATTTACAAATAATATAACAATTGTACCCATGTAAGAAAAAATAGGCTAGAGACAGCCTAACAATACAAAACACTATGATTCCGAAGTTTGGGGAAAGACCAACTCGGAAACCTCCACTTGGTGCTTCTCGATCACATGTTGATGCCAAGCTTGGTACTGTGTGATGATGTCCCCAAACTTCTTGATGGTGTCTTTCTGATAACAAACTCTTTCTTCCATGGCATCTCGGTATATGGTTTTGGAACCTGTATCCAACTCATTTTGAAGCATGCTCAACATGGTGTTGACCATGATAGGACCACCAATGTACTTCTGCATGTTATGTGTGCTCAACTCCAAGTTTTACCTGGTGGTCTCTCTCCTTAGTTGCTCCATGTACTCATCAATCTCTAACTGGACTTGGTTCTTGGGTCTAGCCTCGGTGAGGGAACTGATTGATGGGATCTTGTGCATTCTCATCATGGCATCCAAACTATTGTACAACCGTGCATATGAGGCATGTATGCTTTCGACGAATGGGGTGAGTTGCTCATAGTTATGGATCAACATCCAAACCTTTTCTTTCTCTAGATCTGCCTGTGGCTTCATCTTATTGGCTAAGTGAAGTGGGGCCCCTTTGTATCACATTGTCCACTCTTGCACATGGGCAATGGTAGCATGTATGTTCTTGAGAGTTTGAACAAACTCTTTGCTTCGCTTCTGCAAGCCATGCACATGGACAACTGCTTTATGCACGGCAACAAATCCATCATAGATATTATGTATGGTAGTCTCAAGTGTCGATACTTCAGCAACTATAGCTTTCCTCATCTCCCCCATCGCGGAAAATGTGTTCTGCACTCAAAGTTGTTCTGCCTCTTTCCCGGTAGCCTGAAAGTTCTTTTCTAGTTGTTCATTCTCGACCAACAAGAACTTATTATCTGAGCGTGTTGCTATTGCATAGGCCAAGCTAGAATCAACAAGGGTAGCTAGATGCTTCATGGTGTTTGGCATTATCACCCTTTCCTTGATGAATCCAAGTGATGCATGATCATACGGGAAGTGCTTCCTCCGAGCCTGTACAATCCTCTTCTGTAACTCATTAAATGATAGGTTGTACACATCCATGACCGGATCATCATCAAGGAGAACGACTTCTCCTTTCTTGCTCGGGACCAGTTCTGACGCTGAAGGTGGTGGAGACTAAGAGATGACCTTTCGTGCCTGTGGCATAAGGTCAGTTTCTCCATTTTGTGGCTCTTATTCCAACTCCATGTATGTCACTTCGAGTAGTTGCTCAATCTACTGATCAAGCTCTTGATCCTGCATTTGTTCACCCTCTTCTTTACTTGTCGACTGTTCCGACTCATCAACCTATATGGGCGTTGTTTGATCTGTCATTGCACCTTGCCTTTGTTCCTCTTCCTCTTTCTGCTTCTCTTCTCTTTCTCGCATCCTTAGCTCTTGTTCTTCCTTCAACTTCTTCTATGTCTCCTACAACTTCAGTTCTACTTCCTGCAACCTCTTCTTTTCTGTCTTCCTTCGCTTTGATCTCTTTATCTGTTTCTCCCTCTTTGCTTCTACTGCCAAAGCTACTTTCTCCGTGATAGGATCTGCCCTCATCTTGCAACTTTTATTTGCCTCTGGATTCTCAACAATCCTCCTCTTTCCCTTGTCTTGCACTGGATTGTTTGCTATTTCTTATGTTGTTGTTTCTTCCTGTGTTGTTGCTGTATGCAGAGAAGATTTCCAATTTATTGCCATACTGACCATTTCATTGAGTTTGGAGGTTTTATAACAGTACCTCCAAGGGTCCTCCTTTGATCAATGAAATGTCCCATGGATCTATGGAAAGTAAAATCTCGCACAATGGTCCTTTTCTAATACCATGGGGTTCATACAGGATAAAGTCTTTGGTGCCAAACTCAAACTTCACTATCTCCTTGGCCTCAGCATCTACATCCTTCAAGCTCTTAATCTCATGCAATCCAATCCGCAAAGGGAGAGCAGGCTATGGCGATTTCTTCTTCCTATGCAGTCCTCCTCACAACCTTGTGGAGAGGTGATAGGATTACATGATCAGCTTGCCCATGGCATGCCTTGGTAGAACACGCAGAGGCTTTTCTCCACCAAACACTCTGATGAAGGTGCCACCTGGTGAGGCATACCAATATGTAATGTTCACTATTGCTTCCATTGCTTCTGAGGACATGCAAGGGGGATCCTACTCAAAGATAAGATTGTACAATGAGATGATAAAATGGTCAGTTATCTTTTCCATCACTCCTCAATAGCTGCAATCGGAAAGAAACTTGCAATAAACATTGACAACAGTCTCCTTTCGTGTCCATGTCTAGCTCATGCCAGGGAACTGTTGCTAGGCATAGATCGCATCAAGTAAGTATGTGGACATGTAAAATATTACTTTCTCATTCTTGGGTGGATTTTAAGCGTTAGTCACATGGATCTTCAACTGATGAGACAACAAATATGACTAGTTGAATGGCTTCCCATCATTCACCATCTGGTCCAGCATGACTACCCAATCTTCAGGAAAGGTTTCTATGTTCTCTTGACCATATATTCTATAGGTGAAGATGATCAAGAATTGATAAGCCTTGTTGAGATACTTTGTCTTGTAAACATGATTGGGTGTCTGTCTAAAATTCAATGGTTGTTTCACCCAATACTTGATGATATCTCTAGTGTTCACAAAGCTATGGGTGGCATAGAAAAATGAATCCATGCGCTTCACCGAATGAGGTAAATGATACATCTGCTGAAAGTTCTTTGCCCTAAAGGTGGGCAGCTCTATCCCGCTGGCACTTCTCAATGTCATGATCTTTTCATCTGTGTGTGAGACAATCTAGCTAGTGATGCCTGCACATGGGAATGCGGGGTACCTGCATGTAACCTTGTATAAGCCTGACCGTTGGATGCTAAGGTAAACTTATCAGTCCTCTAAGTCTTACTTGAAGTCCTCTGCAAAAGTATCCTTGATTTTCTACCATGTTAATGTTTCACCCTTCTCATGAATAGCTGTGTATCTGCATAAACTCGTAGTTGCTTCCCTAGTACTGCTCTTGGTGGTTTCCTTTGATACAGTTCTCTTGGATGCCATGTTAACTGTAGTTATTAAAGAGATTTTGAACAACTATTGTACCTATGGGACATAGAGGATATGTATTTTTTAACCCCGTACAAAAATTACCTGCATACGAATTCTAAATCACAGGAAAAAATAAAAATGTGAGACCGTAACACATAAAGCACATATACAGAGATTTCCCACTGGATCCCAAAACCGGGACTACCAGCTTGATTTTTCATTATGTTCCTTTCAATGTTACAATACATATTTATACATGCTGAAGCATCCAATACCAT
>APFE031634562.1:0-46220 GCA_000404065.3 Pinus taeda
AAAAGACATAGTAGTTGCTGGACATAGTGATGTGGACAAAGCAACTAGATTCATTGAACAGATCCAAGAAATTCACCAAGCAGTGCAAGAATAGCTAGAAAAGAGCCAAGACAAGTACAAGGAAAGGCATGATAAGCATCGGGTGGAGCATAGCTTCCAAGTTGGTGATCAAGTCTGGCTATATATCAGTAAGGACATAATGCAAGGTGAAGGGAGAAAGTTGAAGCCAATAAGGTATGGGCCTTTCAAGATACTTGAGAAAATTATCAAGAATGCTTTCCACCTTGATTTTCCAGCTCACATGCACATCTATTCAGTACTAAATGTAGAAAATTTAAGACTATTTGAACCTTCATTAAATCAAGATCCCGAAGAGCAAAGTCAATTGCCTTCTATTGATGATATGTTTCCTGAATATCTCAATGAGTTGTAGGAAGATACAGTTTTGGATAGGAAGGTGAGAACTACGCACAGAGGGGATGTTGAGTACCTAAGAATTCCATTCAAAGGTTCAAAACCTAGCAGTGAAGAAAGGATAGAGATTGGCCAAGTGAGGCAGTTGTATCCTCACTTGAGCAATTCTTGAAAACCAACTTTTGGTGGTCTAAAAGCCTTTTTCAGTGGGAAGGCATGATCCAAATGGATCCCAGAATGATCTCTAAGTCTTCAAAACCTCTTAAAATCATGCCAAAGATCAAAATAATTTCATATGAAGAACCCTTAGAATGGCAGAAAAAAATTATCGGGAAGACAAAAACATGTGAAAATAGTGAAAAACAAAGTATCAAAGGTCTGAACAAGTGAATGCACAATAGCCATTAGATCTAGTCAATCAACGGTCCAGATCTGATCGGAAAATCGCAATAGGCGATGGAAATCAACGGATATCGGCGTAGACTATATAACACTTGTGACAGTGACCAGCGAAGTCAACTAGGATCGTCAATCAAGCGCGCAGATTGATGGCCCACGTTGCGTCGCAAGGTCGCTATTGGAGATTACAAAGAGTGCTTGCAATGGCCCAGGACATGAGTGATATGTGATTGCAATTAATCACATCGCGATATCGTAATCGGAGAAACATTGTGGAGTGGGGCCTATACACATACATATATGTGATCCAATGAACCAGACCTAACTGTTATATAAATATTATTTCATAGGACTTGAGATCTGCAGAAAAGGCATTTTTAATGTAATTTGCGTATTTCGTTTATTAAACAAAATACCAAGGATGAAGCACCGATGTGATAAGCCAGACCCGAAAGGGTTCCTTAAAGTTATTGTATATTTTTTTAGATCCGCCATAAGCTATTTTACATTAATTTCAATGTTTTTAATGTATTTTCAAAATACAAAGGAATTGACAATAAGCGGGATTTCGGGCGGGCCAAAAGCAGAAAGTGGTTTGGACAGGGCTCCACCCAAAACCACACATTGGTTGCCACATGTCCAGGGTGAGAAGAGAGGAAACCACCCTCATTGGACAATTAACCCCCATACAAAAGGCCGCCCAAAATGGATCTCAGCCGTTGGATCTGGATCTCCGAGATCAATGGTGGATATGTGACATCACGACTTATAGGTGGACCCGATAGGAGAATAGGGCGCGATTCTAAAGATTTGAAGTCTAAAAGACTGTGTTTTGGAAAATTTTCTCAGTTTCGAATACATTTCTCTGTGTTAACAGAGAGCAGCTGGTTCAGGGGTTCCAAAGGCTCGATGACCTATCCCATTACAGTACAGGTGGCCACCATCCTTGGCAGTGTTTAGCAGTGATTGCTAACAACTAAAAAGGGATCTGAGCGGGCAGAGGCCGGGGAGACAAAAACTTGAGAAGCTGAAATGAATAGGTAGCACCGTCTTGATTTAAAGCCATGGAAAACCAGAAGACAGGGCAGGCAGTGTTGAGATAGAGCTAAGGCAGAGACAAAGAGTGATTAAGAGAATCTGTGTACTTAGAGAAGGCTTGAGAGGTTCAAGGAAACTCTTACTATTGTATCTGTTATGTATTGAGTCTCAAATTGAGCTCAAATTGTTGTAAAACTCTGCTTGAAGACATAATAGAGAGGTCACCACTGAGGCTAGACCAGGAGATGTAGCCCAGGAGTATTCGGTGAACTCATTAAATTTACAGTGTTATGTGTTGTCTATTATGTTTTGTTTACTGCTTCATTGTCTATGTACTTCGCAATCTGATCGATCCATCGCACAAAAAAACATAGCCACATCTAAGCACATGAGTCTGTAATACCTTATTAATTGTCTTAGATCTCATTATCAGATCATTAATTCTTTTCTAGTTAGGCACATACATTCTTCCTTTATAAATCAACATACATTCATAGTTTATCTCTTATCCTAGTTGTTGTTCATGGTTGTTCAAAACTTTGGCTTGCTGCCATAAAGACTAATATTTTGGATCTCACCTGCTGCCTCTTTAATCAACTCATTGAAGGTAGTCCGCACCTGACTATAAGAGATTTCATAAATATAGTGTACCTTCCAACTTAAAGCATCCGCAACCCGATTCTACTTACCTTTCAAGAGCTTGATTTCAAAATAAAAACCACTTAAAAAGTCGATCCATCTAGCTTGCCTAGCATTCAAAATGAGATGCTTCAAATAGTTAGTTAAACTATGATGATTAATCACTGAGAGAAATTTTTTACCCATCAGATAATGTCACCACATTTTTAGTGCATGAATGATATTTGTTAGCTTTAATCCATAGGCTAAATATTTTTTTTCGTGTTCCTTAAGTTTCCTAGATTCATAGGCAATCACTCTACCTTCTTGCATTAAAATGCCACCAACCCCTTCCATGCTAGTGTCTGTACATACTACCTAGTCATTATTTGAGTCTGCAATGCTCAAGATAGGTGTGGTAGTTAGCAAATTCTTAAGCTGGTCAAAGCTCCTTTGGCATTCTATTGTCCACTTGAAGGTTTCTCCTTTCTTCTGTAGGGAGGTAATGGGGTATGCCACTCTGGAAAATCCTTCAATGAATTTCTTGTAGTATCCAGCTAGACCCATGAATGACCTCCTATCTGCTACGTCCTTTAGCATTGGTCACTCCATTATAGTCTTTATCTTTTCTAGGTCCACAACAATTCCATATTTGGTAATGATGTGGCCAAGATATTGAATCTACTCCTTAAAGAAATCGTACTTGTTGTATTTAGCATACACTTGATGTTCTCTGAGAGTCTGCAACACTATTCTGAGATGTATTTATGTTCTTCTATATTTCGAGAATAAAATCAGTATATCATCAATAAAAATTAACACAAATTTATCCAAGTACTGATGGAATATACTCTTCATGAGACACATGAAGGTTGCAGGAACATTTTTCAGCTGGAAAAGTAGCACCATAATCTCTGAATGTCCATAATGAATTCTAAAGGCTCTTTTAGCTATGTCTTCTTCCTAGATTCTGATCTAATGGTATCTCAAACATAGATAAATCTTTGAAAACATTACCGCACCCTTCACCCGGTCAAACAACTCGTCTATACGAGGTAAAGGGTATTTATTTTTAATAGCCATCTTATTTAGCTGGCGGTAATCCATGCACATACGCAGAGTTCCATCGTTCTTTTTAACAAAAAGTACTCGGGCTCCCCAGAATGACACACTTGGGTAGATGTATTTTTTATCCAGTAGTTCTTGTAACTGCATTTTTAATTCTGTCAACTCCAGTATACTCCTGTGATAAGGAGCTCGAGACACCGGAGCTGTTCCTGGTATCAATTCAATGGTGAAATCTATATCACTTTTTTTGGGGGGGGGGGTCCTAAATCTCTTCAGGAAATATGTCTGGAAAATTCTGTATTACACGTATATTTTCTAAAAAGAAACATATTTTTCCTTTGGGTTGGCATATCCCACTTGAATTGCATAAATTTGAAATCCTTTCTTGATACACTTTGCTAACTATCAGGCGGTTACTGGTATTAATTTTAGAGGCCTTAATATGCCTTGAATTTCTTGCCTCTTTCCCTCCTCATCCATGTAAAAAATAAATTTTGTTTTAATGTTTATGTGGGACCAATACTTTTCCAACTAGTCCATGCCTATTAGAATGTCATATGACCGTACAAGCAATACATTTGTGTTTGCCACGAGGGACTCACCTTCTATTTTCAATGAGCAGTTGCTAACTTTGGCCAACACATGTCTTTTTTCCCCTGTGGCTAGCTGTACTAACTAGGTATTTTTGAGCTTGACAACTTGTAAACGACAATGATCAACTATCTTAGGACTAACATAACTTAATGTAGCTCCTGGGTCAATTAAAACAAATATAGTTTGGTAAAAAATATTTACCTTCGAATTCCACCATGGTTGGTTGGTATTCTGCCTGATGGTCTTCAAGGGAAGCATTGATTTTTGCGAAGCTCTTAGCCACTTCTCCTATAGTGGATGCCTCCTAAATCTTTGAAATATATTCAGTGCCTTTGTAGTTGGGACAGTTTTTGACGTAATGTGGTCCTCCACATCCCCAACATTGTACTAGGGGTCTTACTTCTATTTCAACTTCAGTTCCACCTGACTGCTCATTCGTTTTGGATTCATTGGGAAGTCTAAATCTAGTCTGATTTCTATTAATATTTTTGTTTACTTTTCCCTTGAGCGGTCCTTTATTGATTTTAGATTTGTTTACCTTGCTACCAAGAGGGAGCTTAATTCCCTTTCTGTCAATCCATCTTTTCCCTACATCTACCTTTTGTTTGCTTTGTTTATAACATATTTGGGCTCTCTATATAACCTCATCCATGGTTTTTGGGTTATCGAATTCAAGACACTCCTTCATGAACAACGACAACTACTAATAAATCACTACACCTTCTCTTTCTCCTATTGTATGTAGGGAACATACCGAATTAAGAATGTAAATTTTTTAATGAACTCATCCATTGTCAGTTGTCCCAGTGTTAAATCGTGAAGCTCTTTTTCTTTTCCATGATAGAATCATTCAGTTAAATATTTCCTTAAAATACCTTTGAAAATTTTCCCATGGTATATTCTGTTCATTTACCCCATGCACAATCTTCACTTCCTCCAGCCACAAGATGGCTTTCTCTTGCAGCTGGAAGATGGCCAAGTGAGTTTTTAAATTATGATCATATTAATACAGCTGAAAATACTTATTCATATTAATAAGACAGGCTTTAGCTGTGATGCGGGAGCGACCAGCACCAAAGCAAGCGAGCACAAGCCATGGAAGCAAAATAGAGGCTAAGCCGATTTAAAGCAGAAAAATAGATTTAAAGCAGATAAAGCAGATTTTAAACGGATATATTATTTGCGTGCATGCATTATGGAGCTCTCGAAAGAGGAAAATAGGGAAAATCTTCTTTAAAGCAGATCTAATTTGCTGGAACGATAAGGTTTAGATTAATTGTGGTTATTTGCCATGAATGCAACGAGAGACTTAAGTAAGTTTGTTGAGTGATTTCAGAAGAGATTTGGTGGATCTTAACTGATTCACGCCTTTGTAAATTCTTTGTAAGCATGTTTGTATGCGTGGGATAGGGGGCACACTAGTGAGAATGCGATGTAGCCTGTGTGGATTTATTGGCTAAGGCTGCAATGCCTTAGATCAAGTGGTCTTTTGTATATAATCAAAGCTATAGATTATGTCGATTTTCTATTTATTGAGTTATAAGTTTTTACAGTTTAAATTTACGATTGAAATCCTGTGTTGTGAACTTGTCGATCGACATCGATCATTTCAGGATCGATGGCGATCTAAATATCATTTAATTGTGATTTAAGATTGTTGTAAGATGTGTTGTAATATTGTTGAACGCATTGACAGTAATCCTGTGTTGTGGACCATGTGCCTCTTATTTGCTGCGAAAGCGAGCACTATACAATGACATGTCAAGATATGTTTGCTGTGCTGGTTATATGCCTGCAGTGGTAGTTGTGGTGAAATTCGGTGTCCTGAGTTTGTTTGTGCACAGATGTTTTCTGCTGCTTTGGAAATTCTGTTGTTTCTACTCGGTTTCTCTTGCAAGATGAATTCAATATCCAGACAACTAAATGTGACAATTGCATCATTGGCTTCATGTTTGTTCTCCAACAACTGGCTTGTATCTTCTCTATTATTGCATGTATTGTTGGTAGTGATGAACTTCAAGCTGCCTCAAATTTGTTAAATTGTTTGTCAGATGGTGTTTACTGCACGGTTTGTGCATGCATGCAGACACAACACAAAATTGAACTGGGAATGAAGAGTAATGGCACGATTTTAATGAAGATCCACATCAATAAATTAAATTTTTTTAAGTTTAAAATGCTTCCAATTAGGCTTAGTGGGCCATAACCCACAGGCCCAGGTTCGAGTTTTTAATGGAATTGGGAAGGTGAGAAGATTGCAATAGCCTGGAGCGTTTACCAAAAGACCAAGTCCAAAGGAGAGCTTGGTGAGGTAAGAGGCTGCAAGGAGGACTTGTTGTTGCAGAGGTAGATTGCAGCTCACAAGTTAAAGATATTACGAAGACCAGGAGAAGAATATGACCAGGAGGTCATAAATTTTTGTGCCTCGGGAGTCTGATGCAGGAGAAACTAGCACCAAAGCAAGCGAACGCAAGCCATGGAAGCAAAATATAGTTAAAGCCGATTTAAAGCAGAAAAATAGATTTAAAGTGGATAAAGCAGATTTAAAATGGATATGTTATCTGCGTCCATGCATTATGGAGCTTTTGAAAAAGGAAAATAGGGAACATCTTCTTTAAAGAAGATCTAATTTGCTGGACTGATAAGGTTTAGATTAATTGTGGTTATCTGCCATGAATGCAACAAGAGATTTAAGTAAGTTTGTTGAGTGATTTCGGGAGAGATTTGGTGGATATTAACTGATTCACGCCTTTGTAAATGCTTTATAAGCATGTTTGTATGCGTGGGATAGGGGGCGCGCTAGTGAGAATACAATGTAGCCTGTGTAGATTTATTGGCTAAGGCTACAATGCCTTAGATCAAGTGGTCTTTAGTATATAATCAAAGCTATAGATTATGTTGATTTTCTATTTATTGAGTTATAAGTTTTTACAGTTTAAATTTACGATTGAAATCATGTGTTGTTAACTTGTCGATCGACATCAATCATTTCAGGATCAATGGCGATCTAAATATCATTTAATTGTGATTTAAGATTGCTCTAAGATGTGTTGTAAGATTGCTGAACGCGTTGACAGTAATCCTGTGTTGTGGACCATGTGCCTCTTATTTGCTGCGGAAGCGAGCACTATACAATGACATGTCAAGATATGTTTGCTGTGCTGGTTATATGCTTGCAGTGGTAGTTGTGGTGAAAGTCGGTGTCCTGAGTTTGTTTGTGCATAGAGGTTTTCTGCTGCTTTGGAAATTCTATTGTTTCTACTCGATTTCTCTTGCAAGATGAATTCAATATCCAAACAACTAAATGTGACAATTGCATCATTGGCTTCATGTTTTTTCTCCAACAGCTGGCTTGTATCTTCTCTATTATTGCATGTATTGTTGGCAGTGATGAACTTCAAGCTGCCTCAAATTTGTTAAATTGTTTGTCAGATGGTGTTTATTGCATGGTTTGTGCATGCAGACACAACACAAAATTGAACTGGGAATGAAGAGTAATGGCACGATTTTAATGAAGATCCACGTTAATAAATTAAAATGTTTTAAGTTTAAAACGCTTCCAATAAGGCTTAGTGGGCCATAACCCACAGGCCCAGGTTCGAGTTTTTAATGGAATTGGGATTTTGGGCTTACCCCAAGATCTCATCCCATCAAGCTGCCTCTTCCTTCTTGCCATCAAATAGGGGCAGTTTCTTTTTCTAAATCTCCCCTTGTAGTTCTATCCTTTGTCTTTTATTTGTTCTATTTTCTCATGCACTATCATATTTTTCTTCTTGATTTTCTTCCCCTCCTTTCGTCTCTAGATGTTTTGTCTGATATTCTTGCTCTCTCATCATATGCCCTTGTTTTGGGTTGGGGATTGGTTGATGGTGATCTTGTCTATCTGGAAGAATCTCCATAATCTTCTCATGTTCCTGCATCAGCCTTTCATTATTTGCCCTCAACCGTTCCATCTCAGTCTTCAATTCTTACAGAGTTTTCAGAATTGTGGTGTTGATGTTGCGTGGTTCTTCTCCGAGTTGTACCCATACCTTAGGGTTAGTTTCTTGAAAAGATGTGAGTCCTAAACCGGTCATGGATCTATGCAGTGCGTTCCATGTCCTCTTCATGATAGCTGCTCTTGCTTCTTTTACTCGATACTTCACCAACAATATTAAACATTCGTTTCCAGAGACCTCAACTTTGTAACCTGAGTGCTCTCATACCACTTGTCATGTCTGCACATAATATCAAACATAAATAAACTAAATAAAAAAATTAAATAGAATTCCTAAAGCGTTAAACTATAGTAACAAGACATATAAGATTTATTTCGAATAGTGTGTAAATATTTATTACTTTACCATATGCATTACATTACCCATTACAAATTCATTAACTTGAGAATTTAATGGCTCTGTACATTGTATGGGTTTTCATTGATGATCAACGGATTTTACATTAAATTTGATATAACCCTCGTGTACTCTCGAGCGTTGGCGGGAGCAGATCTCAGAAATCCTTATGCTAGCTCACCAGTTGTCCTCCCTTTCTTAGCATATTCACTCCATCGATGGTCGCGCGTGCTCGAGCTCATCTGACAACAAAGTCTTTACCTAGTAGTATAAATTGTACTTTGGTAAGGTTCCATTGTGTTCATTTGTCATCTCTATGATTGGTTTGGCCTTTCGGTGTCTAGCTCACTCCATGAAATCTTTGCAGGCTTACTTATGCCATGCCTCTGCGACTATGGAGTGGTTTCATCGCTCTGTTCTTATGGCAAGTTCGATCCATAGCGTGGCCCTGATAGGTATTTTCATTTCCTGAAAGGTTTATCTGCATGAAATATTGTTTCCTTTTTTCACCATTGTTATGGTAATGCTCGTTTTGGGTTTATTCAGGTTCTTTTGGAGGCACCTTTGTACTCATGGTATCGTTGCAAGGTGCTTCCTCTGGTGTTCTATCATGGCTTTATGTTCTGGCCCTAACTGCTGCTTCGAGTATGTGCAAGACTCTTTCTTCCTCTGGTGGCTTTGAAATCGGTGAGGTCTGAACAGACTCGGTTATGGGTCCTAGTTCAGTTTTGGCTTCTTCTTGAGTGCTCACCAAAGAGTTAATGTCTAGACTTTAAGCATTCTGATTGTTTTGATGAGGTTATTACTCCGTTGGTTCATTTGGATATTACAAAACTGCTTCGCCTTTCTGAGGCAAGCCTATGTCAATGAATTATATGTTAATTAACTGACAGTATCAATTTTAACAAGGGTTCTCCTAGGGTTCATGTAATGTTTTATCTTGTTAGTCTTTTTGAAGTTTCTCTCAGCGGGTTTCAACCCTAAATGAACTCTTATTATTTCTTGCTACCGACATTACTTATTAGCTCTAAGTTTTGTACTGAATTCTGCATATATAGTTATTAATTTAAGATCAAGTTTCTTTGTTGATTTTCCACTTGTAGAACTAATGAGTTCCGTTCGCTAGCTTTCACTTTAGATTTTCTTATAATGACTGAAAATCATCTTAAACTCGTTCGCTTTGTATTTGAACTTGGAATCTAGAATCTCATTTAGTACTTATCTTTAGATTTTCACATTGGTGATATCGGCTTTTCTTTTACCAATTCCAAATAGTTATTTCGAAGTCTTGGCCAGGGTTCTGTTGCTGGCTCCAGTTCCTTTGATTATTTTAATTACATGTTTTTGTTGAGGGAGATTCCAACTTAGATCTGGTATTACCCTCCTCATTGGATTTATTCTAAGCCCAATAGGTTCTACTCTTCATGGGTTAGAGATAATTTGAGGATAGTATTGCCCCTTTGCTTATTCGGTCTCACGCGACCCGCCGCATATTGATAAAATGAATGGTCATGATTATGAGTTTTTGTTTTAATTCAGATTGGTAATTTACAAGGTTTAAGGCCATGATGCTCGGCCCACTAAATGTTTTTCCTTATTAATACAATGTATTTCTAGAATGGGGCAACTTTACATTGATAACTTAGTTATTTTAACTATGTGTATTTGAATATTTAGAAAACTATTGTGTAGCAATTTGTTTTCACTTCACTGCCTAGCATTCTGTTTTCGCTTTGCTAAAATATAAATGTATCTATAGCAAAAGACTATCCCCTTTAATTTCACATTACTGTTTTACCAGCTTTAGAATCTTCATTGTTTCTTTCCTACTGTAAGCAAGGTTTATCTTTGTTTCTTTACATATGTAGATGTATAAAAATATAGTCCATACTAGTGCCTCCAGACCACCTATTTATCTAATTTAAGAGTTAATATCCATCTTCCTATACAGTTTCACAACCAAAATTAAATATAGTGGTTCCAGTACTTACCTGGATACAATCTCTATGACACTTGGTTGTTGAAGTCACAACTTTATATTTCAAATTTCTGCTCCCAACCGTGGGACTTGCCTTCAAGACCAAGCCTCCCCCTGAACTCTTGCTCCTAAGATAGATGCCTTCTTACAAGACTTTGTAAGTCATGACATTTACAACTATCTGGTCACCACCAGACTTAGCTTACAAACCATGCAGACATTCCCCTTTTTCTCCTTTTGTTCTCTCAGGTACTTTTGTCATTACTCTCTTGATCCCTTCTTGGGGAATTGATAATCAGAGAAATAGTTAAGGTTAGTTAACTACCTATTCCCACAATTTTGATATGAAAAAGAGTTACACATTTGTTAACACTCCATATTTGTTTTTTTCATAATTATAAAAATTTAAATACATAAATTCAAATAAATAATAATAATAATAATAATATCCACCATTTATTTAACCGCAATAAATAAAATAAATTAATCAAAATGGTTGGGCATAGCCATAGGTATAGGTATTTTAGCAAAGAAAAATAAAATCTACCAGAGTTGGTTAAAATCGTAGAGAAACGGACTAACGACTATGATAGAAACCGCAATTTGTTTAAATAGGGCCTCTCCTATATTAATCTTATAGCCGAGGCTTAACAACCATGATTAAAGAACAAAGAGGACATGGTGGAAAAGAAGAAGGCCTTGACCGGAATATATTTAGTGTGTTCTTCATGCTGGACGCCAGTTACGGATTCATGGCTCACTCCAACGGCCAATTGCTTCTCTCCCGTGGAATCGGTCCATTGGACCTCGTCTGTGGACGGGAATGAAGACTAGAATCTGATATGGCGAGCTTGCAACTTTGCACGGCAGGCTCTGTAATTTCCCCGACATAAGATTGGGCAAAGACGCAGTTGTTTGTTGGGTGGAGGTATCGAACCTGTGCTGGTGACCGTGGTGAAGAATTTAAAGCACTTTAGCCCTTTGATCCCGTGGCATGCGACAGACGAGTGAGATGGAGGGCGTATTTGTTTTTGAGATGGTTAATTATACAAAAGTTTAAAAATAAACAATGAGGTTTAATATTTATTTATTTATTGTTTAAATTTTTTGAAAGTTTAGAATTATAAATCCCAAAGGATTAAAAGAAAAAATGATGATAGAATACTTGTCTACATTAAAATATTTACACATCTCTCCAATTCCGAAATAGTTTGTGGCAATTTAAACGCTATTTATAAAAGAAATCGAGTTTAAAAAGCTTGCAATCTATTATAATTTTAATTGACTAATATAATTATTATTATTGGTGTGGACTTTACTCACTTTAGTGCCCTTAAACCAAAGGTCAATTGAACGTGTAACATATCTTGCATTAAATTAAATTAAATGGATGACTTATACATATTAGAATAATTTTGGCATAACTCATTTTTTTAAATTGATGGCCTATACTTATTAGAATAATTTTGGCATAACCCCTTTTTTACCATCAGACTGCAGCAAGCAAAGTTAGCTATCAAGTTCTAACCTAGTTTATAATTTAAATTATTTTAAAATTTTGTTATTTCCATTTTTAAAATTAATAGTCTTTTTACATTATATAGAAATTAAAATGTGATTATTAGCATTTTAAATTTAAATATGTTTTATAGAGTGAATATCTATGATTAAAAATATTGTTATATTGTAAGTATTAATTTTTATATTGCTTATTAATGAAATTAAATATAGTTGCAAAAATTATTATTTTAAATTATATGGTAAAATAGATCTAAATTTTAAGCTATTATTTTATTTTTATATATTTTAATGTATAAAAAACTTAAATATATCTCAAAAGTAGTAAAATTTTATTTCTTTGTAAATTTAATTAAAAAAATTATAAAACTAAATTTAAATAAATATTTTTATAAATAGTTTATTGTGAAATGGGAAATGCTTTTTGGGCATGTGGTATTAGGTATTTCTACTATTGAGAGTCTAGTTATGATTAGGTTTCTGTTGTACAAGCATAAACTCAATAACATAGAGGATCATAGACTTCCTAAGCTAGCTTTAAATTCCAGCCAAAACCACCTAAGGCTCAATCGAGGGTGGCATAAAGACACAAGAGCCTCGTTAAACTATTCAGAGATCAACGAGAATGATGCATTGCAAAACATAAATAACATTAAAGATATTGTTACTTCTAAGTTCAAAGAAAAAATGTTGTGTGAGAAAGATTTAGCGGCTAAAAGAAAATTAAGTTATTATAAGAAGGTCATCAACACCACCCTAGAAGTCAAAAGTATTCTCTCTATTTTAACTAGCTCAAAGAAGAAATAATTATAGCAAAGATTAGAACAAATTCTCATGAAGCTCCATAGTGAATAGGTCGTTGGGCGTGCCTAAAACGCCATGGTGGAAAGGATTTGCCATATATCTGAGAATAAACATCGAGGATGAAAACCACTTCCACAACCACTTCCACTTAGAGTGCCCCCCCTACAATCACATTAGATCTGAGTTTCACAATCTTTGTTACAATACTAACCTTCCTAGCCTTTTACAATGTCAAAATTATAGTGAGCTTGGGAGGCTTCTCTCCAAGATTTTTGAGCATAGGAATAAAATCTTAAATCAAAATAAATAATTTGTTTCTTTAGGTCCGATAGACCAATGTTTGGTCTCGGTGGACATTAACCATCATCATCATCAATGATCCACGGTATTGGTCTATGATATTGTAACAAAGCCTATTTACAAGTTAATAATATCTATGGTAAAGTGTATGGTTAAAGATATTGTTATTATTTGCTTATTAATTAAATTTAAATATGGTTGCAAAATGATTATTTTAATTTATAATGTAAAATGGACCTTAAATCATAGCCACTACTTATATGTTATATCTTTTTATGTGATATGTATATTATGATTTTCTTTTATAAAGAAAGTTAGATGTAATTTTATTAATTAAAACAAAATTGCAATATAAAGTATTGAATTTTATTATTTTTATTCCTTTTAATTTTAAGCAAAGTCTTTAGGTAGAAATCACACAAGAGAATTTTTTGGCCAAAAGGTAGATATAAGAGAGGCATTATGAACCAGCAAGTGTGGTTCATCATGAGGACCAAGTGAAGACGTTCATCGTCAGGACCAAGTGAAGACACAGACCATGACAAAGGCTGAAATATAGCAATGCAGAGACCAGAATTACTAGTGTGGTTCATAATCAGGACCAAGTGAAGACATAGATCATGACAAAGGCTTAAATAGAGCAATGCAGAGACAACAATTTCAAGTAACGACTATATTTGAACAATAACATTTAAATTATGATATTAATTTATTAATATATTAAAAGCAAATATTATTAAGTAATGACTATATTTTCTTATGTAATTTCTACTCAAAACACTTTGTTTAATTTATTATATATCAAAAAAACTAAATACAAAAATTACTTTTAATTATTTCCTTACTTTATATTACATTTAATATTTTATTATTACTTAATTGAATTGATATGTCAATATTTACAAATCCTATACATCTTATAAATTAAACAAATTAATATAAATTAAACATATTGAACACAGTAACAATTTCGTTTTAATATTTTATATCAAATTTCATTAACTTCATAATTTTAGAATTTTGGTTTATTTAAAAAGATTTAGATTATCAAAATATGTAATTTTATTAAAAAAAAATTAAATAATCATACACTAAATATTTCAATGTTCATGAAAACAAAATAGAGATTAGTATATCCTTTCTATAATATCAATAGTTTAAAAATCTTCATGGTAAAAATAAGATGAGCGTAAAATTTATTTACACGTTTACTCATATATCCACGTGAGAAGAAGATACTCCCTTTATTACTTTAAACTTTTGATAAGAAAATTAAAATTCCATATTTATTGTAGAAAATTGCAGGGTCCTCATCCATATTGGAAGGCCAATTATATACAAAATAGGGTTGTAAATATGTTGTATCCCTTAATGATACATCCATGTAAGAAGAGGAATCTAAGTATCACTACCATCTTAGAGAAAAAACAGTTTAGATATTGTCTTGTATAATTTAGTAACAAAGTCTAATCTAGTTATAAATGTTGTTCCTATGTGTTGCTTAACATTTGTGTGATTACTCAATCAAGATGATTTTACTGCATTACTCTTTTTCATTAGAGGCCTAGTGAAACGAAGTGATTTGCGGCCTCGAGAAATCAATTTTCAACTCTTTGTTCTTTTCTATAACACTAACGAGGACTAGTCATACCACACGTTGATCCAAATGCAAATGTTATGGCATTGAATGCAATTTTTTTTGGACCATATTTTCTTGGAAGACGGGTTTGAGGAGTCATTGAAACTACTTCTCATGTAGTTGGTACAATCGTTTTAGTTGTCATCGTTGAAGATGGAGGACAAACGCATGAACAAAAGAGAAGTACAAGGTCTTAAATGTTTGGAATGAGGATGGTGGGTAATGTTAAGAGTGTCACAAGAATTTGATTCTGTTTGCGAACATTCATCTAGAGGAAGAAACATCAGTTCAGGCACTTTGACTAGATTTTGGTTGAGTTTTGTATAGCTTCAAGTCCATATCCAAATGACTAAACAACACTTCTGGTGTATAATCTGTAAGTTCGACTAGGTTAAACTATGGTGTTATTAGGCTTCATGTTCATGTTGGCCATGGGGACATTAATAAAAAAATCTTCTGGGTATCAAGTCATAAGTAGTTTTCTACCTACAACAGAAAGGGAATGGAAGATATTAAAACCCGTGAGTAGCAATAACTAGAAACAATATAAAAAAAAATTATATCTTACTCTAAACCACTTGAACTATCGCTTAGGGCTCAAAAACTAAGATGGCCTATTTGATAAGGTACCCAAAACTGAGTATTTCGTTTTAAACGTTACGTAGATTGTATGCTCCAAATATCACATCTAGAATGGTTTCTCCACTAGCTTCTCCTCGATAGCCCACGCAAAGGATACCTAAAATTTCGTGATTATCCTTTGCAAATGTTATATCAAAAGGACCCCAGTCATGATCACAAGAAATACGAGTCTCTCAGATGTAGCAATAACTTGGGTTATGAACAGTTGTTGTTGGTAAGGAAACTACAAACTTATTATGTCTAGAACCTCTACCTCCAATGTCAAGTCTCCACCTACGATTAACATCGTTTCATCTGCATTCCCTTCAATCTGAATGGCCCCAACTATTAAATATCATATCCTTAATTTGCATGCAACTTTTCCACATCCAACAGCATAGATTGTTGAAGTATATTCAAAAAATCCCTTGAAGTGGGGTCATGTATTTACATGGTGTGGGTGTAAATAATTAAAACAGATTATGTAACCATCAAAGTATCCATTAAAGTTAACCATTATCCATCTTTAAGAAATATATTGAAAATGTTAACAATGTTATGATTTATGTGTAGGGATTTTTATATCATGGTAGATAGAAATAGAATTGTCAAATATTTGTTCATCATAATTCCAAGTAGTGGGTATAAACCATTTCAGGGTCTATATATCGTAGATAAAGAATTTCATATTAATGTGTAGGAATTGTTTGAAACCGTAATAGACAAACATGTGTAAATAATTACAAGTAGTATGTAAAGACTATTTCAGCTCCCAGTACTTCTAGCCAAGACTTCTCTGTAAAGAAGTTAATGTCAACACTCAATGAATAATGACCTCTAATATGTTTAATTTCATCTACCATGGAAAAGTGTTATACGTCTAATTGGGTAGAGCAATAACAATGTTATGGGGGTGAATATAGTCGAATACACAGTTATGTCAATATGCAGGACATGTGCATGGTGCACCTTCATGTTTAATGGTCATGTAATATAAACTATTCACGAAGAAAAAATTCCACCTATTCAGGAAGAAAAACATTTTAGATAGATCTTTTTATAAATTTAAAGTATTTAAATTTTTTTTTTATTTTAGCTCACTCATGGTACAATGCTAGAGTGGCACAGTGCTAGAGTAGATCGTGACATGGTGTTCTGTTAAGTTAATCTATGGTGTAAAGGTTATGGGTCATAATGGGAAAAAAATATCACCATGCTAAGGATTGTTGTGCCCCATGTCGGGTATAATCTCTAGGTGATTTTAATTGATTAGATTCCCCTAAGTCACTGATATTGAAGTCACATTTTAATCTTGTGAGTGACCTCAAGACTCAAATAAACTAACATAATTAACCTATAGATTGGTGTATTGAGATAGAGAGAAGTTGTTGAGTATCTGGTTGATTTAAGGAATGATTACCCATACATGGAATGGGGTGGAAGAGGGGAGATGTGGTATATGATATAGATCCCATTAAAAAAATGTTTTTGTATTTGATTTATTTCTTTTGGGTATATTATTTGCTAAATTTTATTTGTTAAAACTGTAGATATATTTCAATTATGTAATTTACGCAATTTTCATCTTAGAAAATATAACTTCAGTGACGTCCTTATATTTGTATCTCATAGATTGTTAAGCGCTAGGCAAGGAGAGTAACTTGGTAAACAGGTCTCCAAAAATGTCTCAGAGAAAGTTGTTCTCATATTCAAAATGCAACATAAACATAATTTTAATTTCTTAGCAAATATTTTCATTTTTTTAATCATCTCTATATGATATCAATGGAATTCCACACTTTTTGATATTAATGTTTACTTATTTTAGTTGAATTTTCCGAGAATGATTGTCATTTTAACATTGACGTTATTAATTTTTTTTAGAAGTCATTTTTTGGGTTCTCAATGGTTTCATATCATGAATTGGCTATCAGTTTCAATCCTTTTTCTTTATGGGTTTTATGGCCATTCTTTTTTTCTTGTTGTCAGAGGGGTGTATCATCTCTCCTTGTTTAATGTTATTAATTATGCCCCTTGAATATATCGTAGCTAGAAAAGGGATCAATGAATCATTTTCATCAAAATAAATTTGGGAGCACCCAAAGAGGATACAGTATTGAGATTGGTCCATTTTTGCAAATGGATTCTGGATTCTCCTAGGAACAACTCATAGTAACAAAGTTTCCCTGACTTGGAGGCTTCTAAGGTATTTTCCAGCTTTTATATTAGTTTTTGAAAATGATTGATCTTATATTTAGTTGCATTTCCCAAAAATATTTAGTGCCCCCAAATATGAATCGCAAAATATCTAGCTGCCACAAGGAAATAATGTTGATTAAGTAATGAAAATTTCATGTTTGCATCGAGTATGTCTATCGAGATCCCCTCTAATGTTCCATTTCTACTTTATAAAAGGTCAACTTTTGTGGAATTATCCTTACAAAGTTGATCATGTCAGGATCTTAAAGGATGTTTAAAATCTTTGAGTCATTTCAAACCATTCATTTTTTATAGATGTCTTTTTTCTTTTTGGATGTGAGAAAAGTCTCATTTTCTATTTCTTTAGGAGCATTTTCTAAGGTGGTTTGTGCTCCCTAAGATGAAGGTGTATGATATAAGATTAATGATGTTGAAAATGACATCAAAAAACTCTTATTTTTAGCTATTGGTTTATGGAAGGAATTATTCATGATCTTTATTATTTTCTTGATTTGTTTCAAGTAGATTTTTTTCAAGGGAGATGAGCAACAGAAAGTGCAACAACCTAGTCTTCTTCCTATGGTAGAAAACCTTTTAAATATTCCTTACTCTCAATAAAAAGTTCTTGAAAATGAAACCCCATACATAGTGTTGGACATAACATGTATTTTAGTGCACATAGAAAACCACCCTAAAAATTCTATAATTTTGATCACAAAAACAAAATTGTGACAACATGCTCGAATTGACATAAAAATTGATTCCAAATTTGCATACATTATCTTGAATCTCTTCTAACAAAAGTTATTATCAATTACATTATGAATTAAAGTTGATATGAGATTATTTGTGCTATGAAATGTTTTATTTAAATCATTTACTTATAACAGTTGGGAATGGTGCAATTCTTGAATCTCAATGAAGAGCATTTTCATAAATCCTTTAGAGTTAAGGTGTTTTCCATTGGGTTCATTTTCAACATATTATGGAATATTGGCCTAGTTTAAATCTCCTTGAAACATAACATATGATAAAAAAGATACAAAATTACATAAAAATTTTACTTCTTTCCTCTACATTATTGTTTCCTATGATAGTGCCTTACAAGATTTCTAATTTAATATCATTTAAAATAGCGTTATAACACTTCATTCAATACTCGACACTGACACAACCTTATTATTATAAAAATCAAACCATAGATTCCTTCCCACTTAAATGTAATTTAAATTTAAAATAAAATACAGTTATAGATCAAACCTTAGTATTATAAAAATCAAACCATAGACTCATTTAAAATACAATGCATTTAGAGATCCAATATAATTAAAATTTAGTTTAAAATTTATTTATATTTTTTAAATTTTAAATAAATATAGTGGTATTTGAGTTTTTTAATATAAATTATTATTATTTATCAATTTACTATTATTCAAAATTGCGTTATAACTCCTCTCTCATACTATATTCAAATTGCGTTATAACTCCTCTCTCAATACTTCAATGAGTTACAACATAATTTTTTTAGACATAATTGTTAACAAAAAAAAATATTTACATCAAATGTAATTTTTAATAAAAATGAATATTTATGTTAATTAAATTTTTTAATTTTTTTAATATAATATTATACTTTTTAATATAAATATTTATTTAATTATACTAATTTACATAATTTTTGTTTTTTAACACACTAAGCTATTTCTTTTTCTATTGAAAAAAAGAAAAGGAGCAAGCTCCTTGTACATTAGGAAGGAGGCTAGTTCAAGTGTGGTGCACAAAATGGGAGCACAGTCCAAGCATCCACACTTGCAACCTTAGTCCTATAAAAATCAAAAACTAGTATGGCATATTTCCTCACACGCTACCATAGGATAAAACTATATTTGCACTCCATTATATGAAAGACAAGAACAATGGAATTGACTTAGTGATTCCTCTTGCCTAGGGAAATGCTTCTTGTTGTTCCTAGTGGATCTTTCCTCTTGTTGGCTTTGATTGAGGGTCTTGATGTACTCAACTATTTCTTCAAGATGCTTGCATTTGTCTTTTAGATCTTCTATTTCAGCTCTCAGTTTATCTATATCCCTTTGCATGTACACATTGGTTGTCTTCATTTCTGCCTTGAGGTCCTTTAAAGCTTCGTTAAACTTTCCAATCATGAATCTATTGGCCCTAGAGGTTGGGCAACTATCATTATTTTCTACTCTATCTAAAGGATTGCAAGCCATTGTATTGCTTTGAATTTCTGTAGAGGTTGTGTCTTTTTTGATCCTCGTGATGGTCGTCTTGTTTTGATGACAAAGTTTTGGCTGATGGAGTCCGCTTGATGAAAATTCCCCAATACTCTGAGAGAACTAAATGAGAGTTGATACTGCTTTGTGCTCCAATAACAATCCAAGGAGTTGTCTTGAAAGGAATAGATGGCCGGAAGATGTTGATTATGCAAGAGGTGAAGGATGATTAGAGAAATTGCCCCCTAGTAACTAGAAGACTGAGGATGCTGGAGAGATGAAACTGCTCTCAAAATGAGGGTGGTTCTTAAGAACCGAAACCTATGAGTTATACAGAGGGCGACAATGCATAAGTGAAGAGGGACTACTATGGGATTCTGAGTATTTGGATTATGAGCGAGAGGTATACCGAAGGTGTTATCAACTAGGGGAAAGCATAGGAGAGCAACTAATATCAACAAAGTTATACCACTATGAGGTGGATTGAGCCTGAGTATACAAATTGATGGGTAGAGAGGAAGAAGATGGCAAGTTGTTGAAAGCTTCAAGCTAGTAATGAGATCAACAGGAGGATTTGGGGTGGGGGAATACAAATAAATCTGATCACTTGAAAGATAGCCTGAATGTGAATAGGCTAGACTTTCTAGATAGAAAAAATGATTGTGCTCTTTGACCAATTTATTGACTTTAGAGGGATGGTCAACTTGCTACCGTAGGTGATTGTCATGTTGTAGATTACCTTTGCGCTTCTACAGCTGCCCGTTATAGAACACCTTGCACTTGTGTGACATTTTCGATCCTGGAGCTTGTGATTAATCTGACTATTATTGTCTTTGCTCAAAGGTAAAGGACGCATGTGATCCTTGTCATGCATGCTATGAAGCTTGTTGGAGATTGAGTGAACTTTGTGCTCTGAGTCTTGCAGATTACACATGAGATCCAATGATACCAAATCTTCTTTGTATTCTGTAGACAATCTGAATCTTGGAATGAAAATTTGATTATCTTAATCTTTCCTTTTGTTATGCTTCTTTCCACTTTCTTCTTTTTCAATCCTCTTCATAGTTGTGAAAATCATGGTATGTTGATGACATAGACTTCATTTTTTTCCTTGACAGTCCGAACTGATCTTCAATTGCTTTATTGGCATAGTTATCTACTTCCTAGTTTTGATTTCTCAACACATGTTTGAAAGATATTTTTCCCAGACTTGTTATATTTGATCTGATCCTTTGAAAATTTTTATTAATATTGATACTATTGAAGTCATTTTCATTTACCATTGTTGCTATGATAATTTTTGAATCACCTATAATTATAGGGTCTTTGATTGCGAGTTTTTTTAATAGCCTTGTGCCTAAGAGAACGTTGTATAGTTCTGCCTTATTGTTTGTCATTTATCCAAGACTCCATTCATAAGTAATAATTGTTTTCCCATTAGTATCTGTAATAAATCCACCTGCACCTGCTTTTCCTGGGTTATTCTTTGAAGCCCCATCGAAAAAATATTGAATATTTTTTGTTTTTTCCTCCATTCTTCCAAGTCTTTATCATTCAGCCTTAACTTCCAATTCTTGGCCGTGGAAGTTTTTTTCTTTTTTTTTTGTAGCTTCTATATTTTTTTCTAATATTGTTTTGTTGTACCAATCTTTCTCTTCTTGTTGTAGGCTGTTCTGATCTACATTTGACATTCCATTGGAGCTTATTATTTCTGATACTAGGCTCCATGTTTTCTAAAGAATCTTTCCTATTCTTGGTTTTTGGTCTTTGAAAATTCATTTGTTTCTGGCTAGCCAAATTCGCCAACATAGAATTGAGGGGAGAAAATTCCAGATCCTGCTTATTGTGTCCTTGTTTCTTTTTGAGTATGGATAGATCTTCTCCCATGTTTTATAATGTGCTAACAGTTGATTTGAAAAAATTATATTTATTTCCAATAAGCTTGTTATCCGAGTCCAACATTCTCTAGCCACCCTACAGTCCATGAAGAGGTGTTGAATTGTTTCCTCCTCCATTTGACACATGACACACCGAGAAGGCCCTTGTTTTTTTTTTTTAATTTTCATAGGTTAGAATTTTCCCTTTAAGAAGAGTCCAAATGAAAGCTTTGATTTTGAGAAGGCATTTTGTTTTCCAGGTTTCCTTCCATAGACTGCAGTATTGTTGGTTTTGTTGTTCTTGGAAGGCATTATACCCTTATTTCACTATATATTCCCCTCCATTTGGGTCCCACACAAAGTCATCCTGATCCTCTCTGTTTATAGGAGTTTCCCCTCATAGGTGAGATTTTAGTTTCTCCCATTGACCTTTTAATCTTTTTTGAATTGTTGGTATTTTCCATTCAAGCCAGTTATCATGATCCCACTTAGAGATTGAATGTAAAGTATTTATCCTTCTCTCTTCCATCCAACATTGGAGTCCTCTTAAATCCCACTGGAGATGTAGAGGGTCTCTTCCCATTATTCGATCCTCCCAAATAGCAATTGTTTTGTCATTCCCTAGGTTTTTAGAAATTTGGTCTTTCACAAGGGCAATTATCTTCTTTACAAGTTTCCAAACTTGTGTGCAAGGTCTAACTGGAATGGATTCAGTTATCAATTTTGTTCTATGATGATTCATATATTTCATGGCTAGCACTTTTTGCCACCAGTACTCCTTTCCACTTATCATTCTCCAAATTATTTTTATCCCTAAAGCAATATTCATTTGGCCTAGTAAGCAGATTGTTACACCTTCTTTTTCATAAGGAAGGGGGACTTGCTTCCAACATTTTAGGCTAAATTTCTTATTCTCTTGTTTTCCTCCTTTCCATAGAAGACTTCTTATTATTATTTCCATTTTCTTGTGCACACTTGCTGGGGTTAGAATGATCACATATTGATAGATGGGAAGGGCTGAAAGAAGTGCCTTGATCATGGTCACTCTTCCTGCCAAATTAAGCCACATCACTCCTCAATTCTGGATTTTATCCTTCATTTTTTCCACTTTTTTGCTCCATAATTCTGCTTTTACATCTTCCTTAGCTAGGGGCAGCAAAAGACATGTAAAATGAGTCCATTTTATTTGTATTGGACTTTTCAGAATTTGTGATATATGCTGCATATATATTGGAGAAGTGTTCGAGCTATATATGATGAATTTAGTATTATTTAGCATTCCTCCAGAGGCTTGAAGAAAACCATTCAACACTTTTTTAAATCTTCTAGCTATTATGCTTGATGCCCCCCCCCATAAGAAGGGTATCATCTGCAAATAGTGAATGATTTATATTTTTAACCCCTCTTGCTATCTGTATACCTGTTCTTTTTTTCCCTTCTCTGATTTTCTAGCACTGTACTTAAAGTTTCTGCCATGATGATATAGAGGAATGGAGATAGAGGATAGCCTTGTCTTAGCCCTCTTATGGTCTGAAAAAATTTATTGTGCCTTCCATTTATTAGAGGGACTATCCATGGGGTTGATATACAATCCTGAATAATCTCTATTATATCTGTTGAGAAGCCAATTTTTTTTATTACTGCTACTAAATAATTATGATTAACTCTATCAAAGGCATTTGCCATATCTAGCTTTATTGTCATTTCTTTCTCTTTCCTTTGAATGCTGTTGTGAATAGCTTCCTCGACAATGATCACATTGCCTATGATTTGCCGCTTGGGAACAACGCTACCCTAATTTTTTGATATGATTTCTAGAAGACTTTTCTTGATTCGATTTCCAAGAATTTGGTGATTATCTTATATAAAGAATTGCAAAGAGAGATTGGTCTATATCTATTGAAAGTTATTGGATTGGATTGTTTGGGTATGAGTGCCAAATAGGAAATTTTTGTGTTTCCTCTAATTTTTTTTTTTTTGAAAAGCATTTTTTATCATTCTCATAAAATCTTTTTTAATAATATCCCATTGTTGTCTGTAAAAATCCATTTTAGACCCATTTGGTCCAGGACCCTTGTCAGGGTGAAGACTCCAAACTGCTTCCTTGATTTCATCCTCAGTGATCTATTTATTTATTTCTGCATTTTGCTGATCAGTTATTTTTTTATTTATATGCTGCAAAAAATCTTCATTAACTGCTTGCTGATTGTTTAATGTAAGTAGATATTGAAAGTAATTGTGTGTTGTAATTGTTAATTCTTCACCTCCCTTTATCTCTTGCCCATCTACTTGAATCTGTTCAATATGATTTCTTGCTCTTCTTATTTTCATTGAATTATGAAAAGAGGTTGTGTTTTTATCTCCTGATTTCAGCTAGAGACATATGGACTTCATTCGACTTTCTTCTTCTTCTTTTCTATTTTGCTTGTAAATTTCCTAGAAAATTCTCTTTTCTTGTAGGTAATCTTGTTTGCTTTCTTCTTTGTTTCCTTTTTCTTTATGAATGTTGTCCAATTTTTTTTGTAAATCTATTTTCCTAGCTTTGTCTCAAATATGATTTTCTCTTACCCAAATTTTTAAGTGCAGTTTTAAATTCTTTAGCTTTGTTTCCCAAACGTAATGGGGAGACCCAGTGATACCTTTTGTCCAGCTCTCTTTGATTTGGTTTCCAAATTCTTCATTGCTGTCCCAAATTGAATTGTATCTGAAAGGGAGCGAGCCTCGATTTTCCAACTTACCCATGCTTAATACCATCGGCCTGTGATCTCAAGCTATTGTGTGAACAATCTCGCTTTTCATAGAATTGAATTCAGTTGCTGTATTTTCTTCTACTAAGATTCTATCCAACATTTCCTTGATATTGTTCTTTCATATTCTTTTCTATCTCCATGTGTACTTCTCATTGCTTGGAGGAATGTCGATTAGTTTATGTTATTCCATTATTTCTTCAAGGGCTTCTCTTGATGGGTCTGTATGATAGTTCCCTCCAAATTTTTCTTCGGTGTTCCTTATCAGGTTTAGATCTCATCCAAGGATTAATTTCTCGCTTTGTCTTTCTGTTAGTTCTTCTTTTATCGAATTCCAGCAGTGTTCTTTTTCTTTGTAGTGATTTGTTGAATAAACATTTATGAGGCTATACTGTTCCTTTGTGTTGAGGTCTACTAAATCTGTTCTGATCCAGTGTTTGCTTATTTTTTGGTTTATAAGTTCCCATTTTCTTTTTTCCCATATGGTGTATATCCCTGTTGATGCTCATGTTGCCTCTAACACTATTCCATCATAATTTCTTAATTTTTGAATCAATTTTTTATTTTCTTGATTGCTTGTTTTAGTTTCCTAGATCATGTAGATGTCTAGCTTTTATTTGAGTAAAATATCTCTAGCTGCATTTGCTTTGAAAGTGGTGCCAAGGCCGCGGCAATTCCAAAAGACCACTATCATTATTTACTGTTGTGCTAGTGGGAACCTCCATTTCCTCTTTGCTGACTTTTTTCATTATTTCCTACATTTTTCCCAAGGAAGGATTCGATTGGTTGTTGAGTTCCTAATGCCATTTCTTTAGCCACTACCTTGTCTCTTATTTCCTTGTTGGATTTTCGTCCCACTTTTTTTTGTTGATCCAAAGTTTGAGGGCCCTGATTAGCTTTATTTGTAGTTAATATGTGGTCCACTAAGGGAAGAGGTAGAGGCGAAATAGGAATAGAGGAAGAGGGAATGTGTGCAAGGGAGTTGGGGTTAGATATTGGGGATTTGGGAGAGGATGGTTCAATAGATTCTTCCAAGGGCTCAAACGGATTCGTAGATGTGTGGAGTGGGGAGATAACCTTCAATGAGGGCTGAGAAGTAGTCTCATTTGGTTCTTGAAACTAGGAGGCAATTGTTATTGGTTGCTTATTGATGGGTGTTTTCCTTTTTACTTGTTCCCATGTGTTCTCTTGTTATTCTACATTATCATTCTCTTTTTTTCTTAAGACATCTACTAGAAAAATGACCATATTCATGAAATACCTTGCATTTAAATGGTATCTGCTCATAATTCAGTTGTTTTATATACGTCCACTGATCTACGTTGATCTTTATTGCCTCCGGAAGGCCTTTTCCAAGATCTACTTCGACACATATTCGAGCACATGCATGCATGTTATCCTTTGGTTCACATCTGTGGATATACTTTCCCATTGAATTCGCTATAGCTTTGACCGAATCATCTCCCAAACAATGTAGTGTAAGGTGTGGGAGTCTGACCTAGACTGGGACTGCGCTTGGCACATCCATCTCTGGATCAAAATATGGCATTCACCTATTTAGATATAAACCTTTAAAATCCATGAAGTATGGGCTATTTTTGAAGATCAAATCTCTATCTTCCTTTGATTCGAAGAGGAAGGTATAGTATCCCCTTCCACAAAATTGTACTACAATTTTCCCCTGAATGGTTGCCTTGTAGTTTCTTTCAACCCATTTTTGTACCGATTTGGGTGATGGCCATAACCTCGTGAAGTACTCAACTAGTCCATGTTCTGCCAATGAAAGAGCTTCTCTTCGAGAGAGAGCAGGTGGGAGAGAGATCTCTGGTATATCCTCAAGCTTCTTTACAAATTTGTTGATTGTTGGCCTGTTCTTTGGAGCTCCATTCGCAGCAGTCAGGGTCATAAATGCTTCTTCGTTTTCTTTAGATCCATGGTGCCTCGATGAGAGCAGGTTGCCCTCCTTTGAGGGGTGCATGATTAGGGAAGACTCAGCAGCAGGAGGATGCCGAAAGAGGTGTGCAAGAATTGGGAGGCGGCTAGGTCTGCGCAGCTCTTAGGCAAACTCACGCACGTGTGTTAAAATACAATGTAGCACACCTTTTTTAATTGCATAAAATAACTTGTATTTTATTTACATATTTATATTAAAAAGAAAATGTTAGATTTTAAAATTTTTTAGCTACCAATGTATAAGAGAGTGTATATTTTCACAGCTATTTGTAATGAGAGAGATATTGTCGGAGCCCCAAGGGTTAGCTCAAGTAGTCGAGTCCTCGTTGTTAAGTACTTCCCCTTCGATTGTGTTAGACCGAAGAACCTCACCGGAAAAACTCCAAAAAAGCTTCCAAAATGTCTCACTAAAAACAACTCTTCACCATAACTCTTTAAAAGAAAATTGTAATTACATTTATTAAATTTAATATTTGCTTGACTATTTAAGTAATTTCCAACTTCAAAATTTATATTTTATTTATAATGGTTTTTTTATATTAATATCTTAACTAGGTAGATATACATCAACTGTTTAATTTATATGACAAATATGTCAAAACTGATAAAATAAGTAAACACACTTGTAAATTTTAAAAACTAAAATAAGTAAACACACTTTTACAAATTTTAAGAAGTAAATTACTTTTATCCACTTCCAATTTATTATTATTAATTGAGTTGTAACATCCGCTCCAAAACCCACTGCACGGAGTCGTGCAACATTGTTTTAAAAAATGAATAAGTTGAATCCAGAATTAAGTGTAATTTAAATTTAAAGTCAAATACATTTACTAAGGCATCAAAATCTCCCCAAACCCGATATCGACATGAAATCAAACTAATAAAATTCAAAGCCCTGAGATTTCTATGGGCTTGAAGATGAACCTGAAGAACATGGGTTTAAGTCTCTAGGTCTAATGGATCTGTGTGGACGTTTGGTTTGAGTAAAACTATGTAGACATAAAAATGGTTCTTAACATCATTTATTTTCTTCAAAAAAGTTTATAAAACGATATAGCCATGTAAAAAATAAATAAGCATAAATAAGGGGTATTGACTTGGATGGTCATACGAGAAGATAGCATGGATGGCGACGGAAAAAGATATTATGGCGTTGCCAATCCAAGGATTTCCAGAGAAAATTACAATGCCGCGATGCAAGACTTTCTAGATTCGTGAGTAATAATTGACGTTATGGCACTGCAAGTCTTTGGAGATTGCCACGGGAAAACATAAGAAAGTTGGGTGCTGCAAGTCTAAGGATCTCCATTGAAAAGGACAGTGTGGCGATCCAAGACATGGGAGATTTGCGGCCGTAATTGACGTTGCGCAGCAAGTCTTTCGATATTCGTGAGTTGTAATTGATTGGATGAGGCTTATCTATAACTGAACACGCGACTCCACCAGGCAGTCGTGCGGACTGGTAAGAGCTTTCCCGGATGAACCATCCAGCGCAATTAATGGGCGAGGTCGGTCTATGAGTCACATATTTCTTTTTCGTCCTCGTCCAAATTTCTGATGAAGACTTTTCGTGAATATCACTTGATGGCTGTATTTTTTTTGTAACTGAAAAAATCACACTTGAAGTAGCTTTTAGACCCACATAATCCTCTGCACAATAGTCTACAGCTATATTTACAAATTATGAACTTGCTTCCCACATGTTGTGGCTGATATACCCTAATGCTTCGGCGATGAACACTTGTTTTATTATGATGTTCTTAGCTTTCGGACTGGTTTTCTTAGAATGTAACAGAGGTGGTCCTTTCCATCTGTGCCAGGAAAGCTTTTACGGAAGAACGTTATCATAACTTGATGGAAACAGAATAATAAGAAAATTTTATGAAGAGAGTAAGTCAGATAATTTTATTTACGCGACTTTTCATTTAGTATAATTATTTATTTTTACTGAGATTTTTTTGAAATTTTTCAGGTGGGTTTTTCCTGTTTAATTTCTCTCAAATTTGATAGGAATTTATTGAAATCATAAGCATAGTGGGTCACTCCTATTTCTCCAATATCTTACATAAATTTATTGAAATCACAAGCTTGTTGGGTAATTCCTGCACAAGGGAAGTGCCCTAGAGGTTTTCAGAATGGTGAATCCATATATACAATTAAAAAAACCAATTTAAATAACACAAATAAAAATTTCCCATCAAATTTTTAGGATAAGAAAAAGTCTCAAAACTCACATTAAAAACAACTTTTTAATATATTCACTTTTAAATTATTAGTTTTATATACTTCAATATTTAAGTACTAAATTATTTTTTTATCGTTTAATTCCATGTTAATATTAATTTCTTATATTAATAAGATAAAAATTTACACACTTGGAATTATTTTGATTTTCTTTTCCTTGATGTAATATATAATTATTTATATTTTCTTTAATTATTTATATTTTTTAAATTAACTAAATACATGGTTATCTTTTTTAGCGGTTACATGACATATTTCTCCAATAAATTATAAATTAAATTATAGATCACTTATTGATATTCCAAGTTTGAATAGACTAATATTTGATATTAATTAAAAAAAAAAATTTGTAATTTATACACATAAATAAGTATTCAATCAGTTTTCTCATTAAAAACTAATTTAGTAATATTGATATACCAATTTTGATAAAATAATATTCCATATTCATTTTTCACTTTTCGTTATTAAGAAACCGAAACTTTTTTTAATTTAATTTCTAATTTATGAGTTTAAGTATTTAAGCATTTTTTTATTAGAAATTAATTAGCCTAGATTCATGTTAATACTGGATCTATCAAGCATCGACAGCGATCAAATCTCTGGAGGTGCAAACCTATTTTTTGAATGTAAAACTTGAGGAAAAATTTGCACATCTAGAGATTTGATGCCTCTCGGTCCGGTGTTAAGATGGATATACATTGCCTTCAGTGGTGTGCGGTCATACAAAATTTGTTGAACATCTAATTATTTTGATCATTTTAAATATAATAAATATGTCTAAGACTAATTTGGTCAATTTAATTTAAAATTTGCTTAGTTACTCGAGTTTGTTAAGATGAGAGACACTGTCAGTAACTTCGAAAATTGATGAATTACAAATTTTGAGTGAAATGTGTCAGTGTAACAATTTTGATAGATAGAAAATGTGAATACTAATAATAAGTCAACTACAAACAATCTTCATTGTAATCAATTGAAACTATTTTCTTCTATTGTTCCTATTGTAACGCCTATTAGTTTTTCCATTTTCTCATATTGATCATATGAAAATAGTAGTTGGAATCATACACCATTCAAATATTTAACTCAAGCTACTATAGTAAACAACATACTTGTCTCTGTTGCTATCCAATATTAATAGTATAGTAGTTATCTCCAAAGTCAATCATTGTGACTTATGGAGTGTTAAACCCCAAATAATTTTCAATGGTATTTATTTCTATTACTGTGTTTGAATGCAAAGTAATTAACAACGTTGAATGGTGGAAAATGGGAATAATAAGAATGTACCCAATTATAAATAGTTTATAGTTTCAAGAAGCAAACATTTGGACCAAGAAAACATTTTATTTATGATGAAAATTCAAGTATTGTATTTATGGTTGAATAATTTTTATGTGCTTACATTGAGAGATAGTGTGTTTGTTTTGGGGGTGAGAAGGAGAGACAAGGGAAGATAGAGATATAGATGGCGGGAGAGGGAAGAAGAGAGAGGCAAAGACAGGGAGGGAGGAAGATATATATATATATATATATAATAGAGAGAGAGAGAGAGAGAGAGAGAGAGAGAGATAAGGAGATAAAGACATAGATGGCGGAGTAGAGATGTGCTTACACTGAAATCAATGCACACTATTAATCTAATTACTTTTAAATTAATGTACATCATACATCTTGTTGCATCAAATCAAAAATCAACATCTACACTAAAATCAATGCGCCTAGTGCAAGAAATCAAATAGAATTAGAAATCAATATCTACACTGAAACCAATGCATCTAATGCAATCAATCAACTATGAGTAGAAATCAACATCTACGTTGAAATCAATGCATCTAGTATAAGGTATTAAATATAATTAGAAATCGACATCTACACTGAAATCAATGCATCTAGTGCAAGTGATTAAATAGGATTAGAAATCAATGTCTACACTGAAACCAATGCATCCTGTGTAAGAAATCAAATAGGAGTAGAAAACAATAGCTACATTGAAACCAATGCATCTAATGCAAGCAATCAAACATGAGTAGGAATCAACATCTATGCCGGAATCAATGCATCTAGTGTAAGGTATTAAATATGATTATAAATCAACATCTACATTGAAATCAATGCATCTAGTGCAGGTGATAAAATAGGATTAGGAATCAATATCTACATTGAAACCAATACGTCTTGTGCAAGTAATCAATTAGGAGAAGAAATCAACATCCACATTGGAATCAATGCATATAGTGTAAGGTATTAAATAGAATTATAAATTGACATCTACATTGAAATCAATGCATATAGTGCACATGATCAAATAGGATTAGAAATCAACAACTACATTGAAATCAGTACATCTATTTTAGTGAAAATCTAAAATATTCATGACTTTATAGATCTAACTTCTATGTCTGTATTTCTCTCTACGACACTCTTTATTCTTTCGCCTCTCTCTACATTCCATTCTATGTCTATCTACCTCCCCCTCTCATTCTCTCCCTTCCCCTCCCTCTCTCCCCCGTCTCACTCTATACGCCTCTCCCTAACATTCTCTATCTTTCTCTTCTTTCCTCTCTCCCCTTGCCATCTATACTTATACCTCCCTCCATATCTCCTTATATGTCTCTCTTTCTCAATCCCCTAAACATATGGCATGCTCTCTCTCTCTCTCCCTCCACATCTATCTATCTATCCATCTATCTCTCCCTCTTAATTTCCATCTCTATCTCCCCCCCGCCCTCCCCTCTCTCACCATCTATATCTCTATCTCCCATCTATCTCTCTTCCTCCCTCCCTCTCTTTGCCTCTCTCTTTCACCCCCTCACCCTCCCCATCTATATCTCTATCTCCCATTATATCTCCTTCTCACCCCCAAAACATACACACTTTCTCTTCATATCTATCTCTCTCTCTCTCTCTCTCACTGAATCTCCATCTCTCCCTGGCCACTTCCTCTCCACCTTTCTCTCTCTATTTATTTCTTCCCCTTCTAACCCCATCCCTTTCTCCCACCCTTCTCTCTCTCTCTCACTAACTCTCCATCTCTCCCTTTCCACTCCCTCTCCACCTTTCTCTCTGTATTTATTTCTTCCACTTCCAACTCCATCTCTTTCTCCCCCTCTCTCTCAAGTCCTCTCTCTTTTTACTTCCTCTCTTCCCCCTTCTCTCTCACCTCCCTCCATCTCTCCCCCCATCATAAACATTCTCTCTCCACCCTCCAACTTTGTCACAATCGCCCTCCCTTGTAAGTTATTATTAATTATCCTATATTTTGATATGAGAAAAGTATTTTATCATTTAATTAAAATATTTATCATTGAATTATTTCTTATTTTGGTTCTAGATGTAGATATTTTGATATAGATTGTTTTTAAGATGTTGTATTACATAGTTGTTTATGTTTTGTTTAATTATTATTATTATTTTTAATGTGATGTAGATATGTATAAAGGTAGGTGTGTTTTTTTGTTTTCGGGTTTTCTCATCATTTTACATGACAAAATCAGCTCTTAATATAATCAACTTTGAATAGAGTAATGTTTTATATACATTTCTACACATTGAAAGAAAATAAATCTCTAAACTTAATTAGTAATTTATCAATGCTTTTTCCAAAGAGTGATAATAATTTCTTTTATTTGTAATTGAGTCAAATTTTTATATTATTTTTTCAGAAAACGAGCAAAAATGTTTTTTGATTTCTTAGCTCTCCTAGCCTCACTCTGACCAATATTTTTGGTCGTGACAGCTACATAATTCCTTGAGAACAAAAAATTATTTCTACAAAATATTGAAAAACAAACAAGCTCTAAAGTCCAGAACACTGTCAAAACTAGAAAGCTACAAACTCTCATCACAATTACATAGGAGGATTTTGGCTTTGTGTAGTATCTAAAGCTGTCAGCGAGCCTCACCCCTCATGGACATGAGAATATATGTGAGCCAATCTAGCCTCTATCTCATCCAACTGCAAATCATTGTTATATGTGATTACATCATTCTAGCCTTCATATCTCTCCTATCAGAGAATGTCTAGGCTGGTTTGGATGCCTCACAGGTACTTCACAATGGTCTATAGTATGCAGGGTTTTTCGACATGAACCAATGACTAGGGAAACTCTTCTGCCACATACTCTTTCATCAGGGTGCATTCCTCCTTAGAATCTTCCCCTCTCACTGCCCTTGCCTCCAACTAGCCCTAGTGGTCAACTCCATGTCTCAGCCTACCCGTTTGTCATTGTGTTACTGCACCACCAACGCCGACTGCCTTTGGTATGCATCGATATCCCTAATTCAAAAGTGCCCACCCAGTGCTCCTTTCCGTTGTTATAGAGCTCCCACGCTACTCAACCCACCCCCTACCCCAACACCCAAGAAATGGGAACTAGTATCGAATTCCCAAAAGTCACAAAACCATAAAGCAATGTCGTCTGTCACCCCATGAGTGAAACCAGGCAGAAGGGAAGAACACTAACCAACAATATAGCTGGACGACTGGAGACCCCTCCCCTACACTCAGAGAATAATTGTGGAAGGCGAGGCTTGGACCGCCTATCAAGCCACGAAAAATCTGAATACCTAGGTCCCAAATCGCCATCCTAGTGGACTAGAAGTCAATCAATGACAACAATCTCTCATCACCCTTAGCGTGGGCACCCCAAATTCTACAAGTTTGAACTTGCATGCACAGGAAAAGTACATGTACATACACCATGATTCTGCCCCCTCTGTACCTTACTCCCATTACCAACATGCGTAAAACACACATCAAACTCCAACACCCATATAAATGGATCATGGCCTCCTTCTCAAATGTTCATGGCTTCCACCACTTAGGGCTCTCTACCCTTGTACCATTACCATGTGCCCATATCATTTATCCCATTAGTTGGGTTGTGTGCAAAATCGTCCAAACATTTTTTTCCCTTGTGTGGTCATTGAGCGTACACCCCCATCGAGGATTCAAAGATAATTCAAAAACATAAATACATGTTTTTTTCATTACAAATTAATTAAGTAATCTTTTTTAGTTGTTTTTATAAGTCATTAGTAATCAAAAGTAAATAATTGATATGGTTGTAGTAATTTATGATAAAATTAATAAGATATATATTTTTAAACTTCAATTTATAAATGTAAATTTAAATTTACCTTAAAGTCCTTATCTTTATTTTTTATTTTGTGAAGGATTGACTCTTTCATTAGTGAATTTTTATTACTCATCTCTCTAAAGGGAAATGAGACCAGTGACATAAGTTCAATATCTCAAGATTACATAGTCATCGGCTAACCATGGCCTCTGACAATATAAAAGGACTAGAGAGACTATAGGGTTGATCCAAATTTATGAAGGTAAGAAATAAAATACATATATAAAAAAAAAAACACAAAGATACAGTGCAAACAAAACTTCAATTCAACAATAAAAAGGTATTCAAAACCGTTTACATGTAGAATGGAAATAAACTAGGTCGGGTGATGATAGTTTATCTATGAGAAGAGATGTGGTGGCTACATGTCTTCTTAAGTGTGTTACAATGAGGCTCAAAGGCCTATTTATAATTAAGAAACAATGGAAAACCCTAAATATCCAAAAACCTAACCCTAGGAGGTAAAGCACCAAACATTTGTGGGTCCCATTTGGGTAAATTGGTACGTCAAATTCCCAAGGTCGTAACTATGGCAGAAAATCTCCATTTGATGTGTATGGTACCTTGTTAAAAATATCTATTTGAGGATTACAACTTGCGATTATAAACACATTGCCATTTTCCAAAAGAAATGTCGTTTAGGGCTTAAAAAGAGCTTCAGAAGTTCAACAGCGGAAAAACTGCCAAAAATAGTAAACCGTGATACAGTTAAAGAAACTAAAAGAAACAATGGTGGCATCCAAGTAGAATAGATGGGTGGCAACCAATATCCAACTGGATGATGAACAAACCATGTGCGTACAGGCCTATTTTTTCTAGGAAAAAATTACAAAAGTGGGACATGCCTGAACTATCCACAAGAGTCATACTTAGATAGTAAAAGGAATAAGAAAATTCCACAATTTGCTTTGAATTGACTAATGAAATGAGGCATATAAGAGGCCACAAAGTACCTAAATTTGGTCGCATTAGGCTGATTCACTCTTACAGGGAAGATCACATTGCAAGCCATTCCTCTAGTTTTGACGTGCGCTCACTATAAATTCCATCGACACCCACAAAGGGACTCCTCCACCATGACCAAATTTTTTTGTCTCCATATATGTAGAATAATCTGATGCTTTCATTTTTGCAAGTTGCATGGCCATTGATATTAAGGCTTCTCTCACATTCCTAGTGTGTCTCCCCAATGGAATTTGAAATTAGAGGGTGTTGGCGGGGGCAAAGGAACCTGCACTAGGGTGCAAGTAATAGACATGTTGGGTATGGCATCCTTAAATTATATTGTTAGGCAATTGAACGAGGGGTGGCAGATTTTGCGGAATGGCAGATCGTACAAGTGACAGAGAAACAAAATATCATGTTCTAGAAATTCCAGTGTTGTGTTTCCATATCAAGTCCTCGACACAGTAAGTAGTCTCGGGTGTGAAGAGCATCGAGGCTAGCCTCCCCATTTCCACATAATTTGATAGGAAGGCACCAAGACGATAAGGCAATGGGAAAAACGATGAAAGGGAAGGGTTGAGGAAAGAGATTTCGGGTGGCTGAGGTGGAGGATGAACCAAGATTCTCGGGCAAGAGACACAATAGAAAGCCAATGGCTAACTAGATAAATGAAGCGGCCACTGCATACAAGGAAGACACCAACAACGAGATCAGAGGGCTAATAGAAGAATGGGTGGAGGAACTAAACAGACAAAGAAGCACAAATGAAGTTGAAATGGAGGACTAGAGACTGCTAGTTCCAGATGCTGGTCACACTAGAGGGAGAGTGATTCAATTCAAACAGACTCTGTATCTTTACTGGGTGATGAAAATTCTCCTAGGCAAGGCCCTAGAACAAATCTCAGTGAGCATGACGACTGGTGTTCAAGATTTTCCAAATTATAAGTAGGATTTTCAGAAGCTGCAATTTCAAATGCAGAAACAAGAAGGGCGCCTTGGTCGTATGGAGGTACACTTCCCTTGTATTGTTTCACAGATAGAGTTGCCAGGCTCAAGTGTTAAAGATCTAGCACTAGTTGCATCTACCTCTGTCGAGCAGGATGAATAGATTACTGGCTTTCAGTTATTTTTAATCGGTTGTTATGCAGATACCTTTTAATTTCCAATTTACAATCACATATATGTATAGGCAAATAGAATATGGATGTGGACATGATAATCAAACTTATATAGCTTGGACAGATACACTTAGTATTTTTTGTTACTAGATGACTTATCATGTAGTTAGGTGGTCAACATACTTGGTTTCCTGATGGGAAAGTTGAGACCACCTAACTTGTTTTTATGTGGATGTAACTTGTTTGTATTCTAATGAAAAGGAAGAATCTACCAAGCTTACAAAAAAAAAATGAGTAGAGGAAAACTACCATTGGTTCTCGATAAATGCAAAATGATGCATTATTATTATTCAAGGAAAACTTCGCCACCTAGTGGTCCACAAAGGGCCAAGCTTCCACTTCTGCCACATGCCTTTAGGTCTTGGGCCAACCTTTTAGCCAAACAAAAGCTATTTTAAATCATGCTCCACGCCCATTATATATATATATATATATATATATATAATATATATATATATCAAGATGTAGATCATGTTAGTGGCACATAGTCTAACTAGACACACTTTCTGTAGTGAATTTTGTTCAAAATCCAATAGAAATTTTTAAAAATCATCAGTTTAAAGTTGTTTAATTTGCAAACATTGAATAATTCAATGATTTTTTACGGTGTTGAATCTATTTATACAATATTGCTAAATTCCAAACTACAATGCTAACCACAAAACTATTTCATCACATTAAGTTAAATTTAATTAAAATTATAATACATTTAATTACGCAGGAAAGTCTCCTCAAACCGAGGTTTGGGGAAATGAACGAGACAAAAACATTGTGAACCTGGTTTATGTGGTTTTGTTGATGAGGCATGACGGTGAACAAAGTCAAAAAGTCATAGCACTAGGTTTTCTCTAAGCTTCACGAAAAACCTGCGTATATGTGTTCGTCGAGCGGGCATCCCGGATCTGGGGCCAGTGAACCCAGGTTTATGGGGTTCGTTGGAGGGCTTCAACAAGAGCCCGGGTTTGTTTATGCTGCGGCGGAAGAACCCCGGTTTCTGTGGTTCATTGCAGGGCTTCACTCAGAGCCCAGGTTGTTGGGTATTTTTGTTTGCAATGGGAAAATACCAAAACCAGATAAACACCACAGAGCCAATGCTCTGTTTCCTTTGCTCCAGGATCTTTTTGCTCAGAGGACCCTTTTTAAAAAATAGCTGAGAACAGAGTATTTCATCACCATAAAAGATTTCCATTCATTAAAATAAAATGACTGATATACATTCATCCTCTTTGCTGAGAGGGATTTACCAAAAACAACATTCAACCATAACTCTGTTTTCACCTGAGAATTTACTGAGACATATTCATCCTCTTTCACTCAGAGGGATTCACCAAAACATTACAAAAGAAATTACTGTCTCCTTTGAAATTTTACACCACTGTGTGTAAAAATTTCATTTACATTCACTGCTGTGTGAAAACAAAACTTACAGGGATTTACACATTTACCTTTTCACTGCTGTGTGAAACTATTCATGGTTTTGAAACCAAAACTGCCCCTGGTTTTCTTCATTTACTTCTCTGCCTTCTCCTGCATTGCTGTGCATTCTTTTTACATCACATTACCAAGACAAAATGGTTTTTACCCTGAATATTTTAATCTTTGTGGATTTCATTTGCTGCTGCGAATCCACATCACTCCTCTCCTGTGCGATTACCCAACTCACATTACAATCCCCTGTTTTTTTTTTAATGGCTGCCGCGAGCCCACACACATCTCACATTCGATTACAATCCATGGTAATTTTATTGGCTGCTGCGAGCCCCCATATTTTTTTTGTTCTCCCCGTGCGATGCAATTACATGACACACAGAACGGTGCTGCTTACTCTGTTTTTTTTTTTTTTTTTTTTACAAGCTGTGTGTTTTTTGTTTACTCGCCGCAAAAACTGAACTTTACCTCCCCGTGTGCTTTCATATGACTACAATGAAGTCAACCCTTTTTTTTAAAACATATATAAAAAAATAAAACCTATGTTATACTTCGCCCATGCTCCTGTTAAATTCGCCGTATGAAAACATTAAAGGTTTACCAAAAACAAATGTCAGCCATTTAACATAGGGTATGGGATGGTACACGCCTCATTAATTTTGACAGGTCTCCGTATGTACTTTGGACAGTGTAAACCGACGAGACCTTACCTGACAATCGAACGGCGGAGGACAATCTTTTCAATCGGACGCATATCGGGCGGGGTAAGTTAACTGAAGGTTACCTTCCGATAAGTGTCAGGTGCTTACGTCATGGCAGTCCACGTGGCTGCACCAAATTGCATCGGAGCCCCTCGTCGAAATGTTCCATCGCCGGAGAGCTGGCCCGATAGGTTTCAGGCGGTCGGTTTCTGGTTAGCAGCTGGTTTTGGCGCTGCGATGACTGTTGACCCGCGCGCCTTAACTGCTGGCCTCCTACGCACGGGGGAAATTACCAATTCCAACACTCCCCTTTAATTTCACCTGCTGGGCATTCAATCTTACCCAAATACTTCCTCAACTCCTTGACATGCTGCTGTTGCAAAAGAGTCTTCCTCTTAATAGAGGGATTAACCTAAAACTGTGCTTAAGAGCACCTTCCTCATGACAAAGGGATCCACCATAACAATGTGCTGAAGAACACCTTCCTCTTGACAGAGGGATTTACCATGACACTGTGCTGAAAAGCACCTTCCTCTTTAACAGAGGGATTCACTAAGAACTTCACTTCCTCTCACGGAGGGATTACTGCCACACACTGCTTTAGATGCAGTTTCAAAACAAAACATTCATTGCACTGTTGTGCATACTCATTACATTGTTCTTTTATGCTGCTGCATATTCTCTGCTGCACTGTTGTGCCATCTTCTTTACTGCGTCTACCCCACACTGTTGTGTCAGCACTTGCTATTGTGTTGCTGCACTTCACTTACATTTCTTTGCAAACTCTGCATTGCTGTGCATTCTTCAAAGACAAAATACTCTGTCTTTTCTGGAACAATTACTCTGTCCCACCTTACAAATTTACACTGCTGTGTGTAAGCATTTCTTACATTCACTGTTCTTGCATATGTTGCATTTCAATTCAATGAACAACACATTCACAATACTTACTTTTACTGCTGTAAAGGAAAATTTTCTTTTACATCTGCTCGTGTCCATTACCTTTCATTTCTTCAACAAAAACTTCATGCTGCTGCATTTTCTTATTTGCATTGCTGTGTAAAAACACATTTCTTCACTCTCTCTTAGTTCTGGTTTCATTTTCTTCACACTACTGTGCTTCTCCTTCTTGCCATCACGCTGCTGCCTTTTCTTATGCACCACTGTCCATACCCATAACCATAGACTCTGTCATCCCTGAGTTTTTATTTGTTGCTGCGTTGCCTCTGCAATTTCCACTGTGGTTGCCTTTTGTTTCATCATACTGTTGTGTGCCCATACACTAACTCTTTACTCTCCATTACTTACTCATAGAGAGAAATCATCCTCACGCTGTTTTGCACTGCATTCTCCACACAACAAAAAAAATTAACACGGGCTACTGCCTTTTCTTTTTACACCCTTACTTCACACAATCTTAGTCTTCATTCATTTTTTTACACAATGCACTATTGTGCAGTTCCTTTCATTTTTCTGCTGCCACACATTATCATTCACCCATGTGCATTAAAAATCTGTTGTCCCTGTTTCTCTTTATGCATTTCTTTGCATGGTGCTCCATAACAAAAAATTCAAAAACTGTTGTTTTATGTTCTATCTTCCCACTGCTGTGACGGTCTCCATGCTTTGCATACTTTTCTTATTGCACTACTGCACTTCACATTTGAGCGCTGCCCCTTTTTTTTCTCTGCTTTTATGGCAGATTTAACTTCATATTTTTCGCTTATAAAAGGTCTTCATCAAAGAGTGACTGTTAAGACAGTTCAGCAACAAAAATTACAAGCTCCCCTTTAATGTGTGCTTGTCTTCTTTTGGCAGACTCTTCTCAAAACAAATTTAGATCCACTGGGGAGTTCAAGGCATTTTCAGATTGCCTTTCCTTCCTTCTCCATACTTGTGTAACTTTCTTCTTTTGCATGGGTCTAGCTTGTGTAAGAGCCCATGTCAAGTTACAATTTCGTGCCATATGCCCAATGTCATGACACTTGAAACATTCAACATTGTTCATGAATAAAAATTCATGATTTCTTCTTGTGAAATTATTTCTTGGAGATTGTCGGGGGCCACAACATCTATCTCCATGAAATGCTCTACAGTCTTTTGCCATATGACCAAAGTTTGAGCAAGAATAACAATAACCAAAAAATGAACTTTGGTACGTGGGAGATGGAGGTTTCCTTGATGTACTTCTGAAGCCTTGCTGCCTTGAGATCCTTTGATGATCACCATTGCCTCTTGCCTCTTTGCCATCAGCTACATTTCTTCTTGGAGCTGGTTTTCTACTTGGAGCAGGATTTCTTCTATGGCAACCTTCATTTTTCTCCTTGCCTTTGCTAGAACTAGGAGCATCACCATTTCTTTCTCGCTTCTTCACATCTCCTTTGCTTAAAGCATTTTCATCCTTGTTTGAGGATTCACCTACATACCCAAGTCCTGATTTATCAGATGGAGATCTGTGATAGCTGAGCATGCCATCCAAAGCTTGAGAGCTCTTCATGATCTTGTTCATCCCTTCAACCTTCTTCCTGAGGAGGACAATCTCTTCTTCCAATCTTTCACACTCATCATTCTTCTTTGCAAGTTGTTCCTCAGTTTCTTCCTTGCTACGAGTAGCTTCAGCTGCTGCTATTTTAAGGGAGATGATATCTGACTTCATTTTGGAGATTTCTTCATTCTTTGCTTGACTGCTCTCCATTTTCTTCTTAGCTTCTTGTGCCTGCTTCTTGGCTTCTTGTGTCTGCTTCTTGGCTTCTTGTAGCTTAGACTTAAGGGAGGATACCTCTACCTTGTACTGTCCAATATCTTCTACAAGTTTGTTCACTCTCTTGTGCCTTTGTTCAAGTTGACTTGACAAGGCATCTTCCTGCTTCTTTGCTTTATTCAACTGATTTGTCATGAATATGACTTCTTCATGATGCTTCATTTTGCTTTCATCAAGTTCCTTCTTAAGCTTGGCAAGCTCTTCATCCCTTTCTTGCACTTGAAGCTTGATGAGGTCAACCTTCTCATTTTCAGCTTCTATGATGGGTTCAGAATTTCCTTCTTGATTCATGGTCATGGTCAGCGCTCACTTTGCATGAAGGTCATGAAGTCTGTCCCATATATCCTTTGTTGATGAATATTTTCCTAGATTCTTCTTTACAGAATCACGCAGCCCATCCAAAATTGTCTTTGTTGCTTTTGCATTGTACTCCTTGGATTCTCCATCCATTTTGCTATCATCAATCACTGACTCCCAAATTTCAATGCCTTCACACTGTAAGAAAGTCCTCATTTTTATTTCCCATATATCAAAGTTCTCATTGAACCTTAGAGCCTCAAATAGAATGTTTTCAAATAGATTTCCTTCTATTTTAATAGCGGAGGGAGACACAACCTTAGGGTATTTGGACACTTTCTTCTTTGACCTTGCCATTCTTAACTATTTTTAAAATCCCTGACTGTGCTTTTAAAATGACTCACTGTTTCTTCAACAACAACTCAAAAACTTGAGAAATACCTGAATCCCTTTGGCTGAAACTTCACACAGCTGGAGAAGCTTTACTACCGCTGCAACAAGGGTCTTTCCTTCAGCTTCTTTGACACTTCAAAGAGCATGAACCTGCTCTGTCACCATCAAAGAGCCTGGACTAGCTCTGATACCACTGTTGGGTATTTTTGCAATGGGAAAATACCAAAACAAAACATTAACTGAACACAAAGTCAATGCTCTGTTTTATTTCTCTACTCTAGGACCTTTTGTGCAGAGAAGCCTTAAAAAAATTACTGAGCAGAGTATTGCACCACCATAAAAGATTTCTATTCATTAAAATAAAAACACTAATACATATTCATCCTCTTTGCTGAGAGCGATTTACCAAAAAAAACATTCAACCAAAACTCTGTTTTCACCTGAGAATTAAGTGAGACATATTCATCCTCTTTCACTCAGAGGGATTCACCAAAACATTACAAAAGAAATTACTCTGTCTCCTTTGAAATTTTACACCACTGTGTAAATATTTCATTTATATTCACTACTATGTGAAAACAAAAATTACAGGGATTTACAATTTTACCTTTTCAGTGCTGTGTGAAACAATTCATGGTTTTACATACACAATTCATGGTTTTACATACTTGCCCCTGGTTTTTCTTCTTTCACTTCTTCTCCTTCCCTCCTGCATTGTTGTGCGTTTGTACATTTCTTACATTACCAAAGAAAACTTACCCTGCTGCGTTTCACCATGGTCTTCATTTGCTGCCACTGTTTTTTTTCTTTCTACACACTGCTGTGTGTTTTCATTACTTAACATTACATTACACACCAAAAGAAAATTTTTGCACACTTCTGTGCGTTTTCTGGTTTTCATTCGCTGCTGCGAACTCAGGTTCTCCTACTCCCCGTCTGCAATGCACCATAACATAGAGTCAACGCTTATATACAAAACATATATAATACTATTCGTATGCATTTAATAAAAACTTACATTACCTTCTTACCCCATGCCTCCGTATGAATTAAATGTTACTCGCCGTAAAACATTAAATACATTACTAAAAAGAATGTCAGTTTTTTAACATAAGGTATGGGCAATAACATTACTCCACGCAACATTTAATTTCAGCTGACCCCATATGCATCTTCTTTGCGATCGGACGTCGGACAATGAAGAACTAAATCGGACGCATATCGGGCTACAAGTTTTGACCGACATTTATCGTGCGATAAATGTCATGGGGTCATGTCACCCCAATCCACGTGCCTCCTCCAAATTGCATCGGAGCCCCTTCGTACCGAAACCTCTTATGCCAAAGAGCGGTGCGATAACTTAACGGTGGTTTCAGGTTTACTGGTGGGTGGTTTTGACATTGGTACGACGCAGTTGAATTGCTGGCCCCAGGGCGCAGTGGAAATTATAATTTCAACAGCTTTCCGGCGGGTTTTAGCACCTTCCTGTTGGTCTTCTCTCATTTCCACAGGCAAAATTCCTGACTTACACATTTCCTAATCCGTTAGCTTTTGAATTTATGAGAACTATGAAGTAGAGAAAGATCTGAACCATGAAATAAAGGCATAGTTTTGATTTTTTTTACATGGTAAGAAAATTTAATTGAACTTGGTTGTTAAATTAGTAATGGGATAGTTAAGGTTAGCTGCTATTTTAGAATCAATTATCTTCTTGTTGCTTTCACTCAGGCTAGATGCCTATGTGTTTCTGGCTTTTAACTTGTTTCTTTACATAAAAGAAAACTTTTATCCAAACATAAACAGATTTAGAGTTGAAAAAAATATAAATTTTCTTAAAGTTGACCTAACATCTACAATTAAAAAACTGAAAAACCTCTTATACTAATTAAAAAAAGAGCTATCATTCCCCATGATTTTTTTAAAACTCCAAACCAAACCAAACCATGATTTTTTTTAAAACTCTGTTATAAGATACTGGTAAATAAAGTAAACACAAAATCTAAATATAAATATAGTTTTTTCACAATTTAAAAAGAAAAACACTCCGCCTCTACCCTACAGTCTGTGGAGTATCTGGCTTTAGCTTCTTGTAACCTCTGTTGCAATTTGTTGTAAAGTTAGTATTTTATCTATTGATCTATTATCTTATTCCATATCATATCAGCAGGGTACCTATCTAAATATAAATATAGTTTTTTCACAATTTAAAAAGAAAAACACTTTGCCTCTACCCCACAGTCTGTGGAGTATCTGGCTTTAGCTTCTTGTAACCTCTGTTGCAATTTGTTGTAAAGTTAGTATTTTATCTATTGATCTATTATCTTATTCCATATCATATCAGCAGGGTACCTGGACATTACGCAGTCGATTCAATTATATGATGAGCTCATTACAGAAGAGACGGTTCTGTGGGAATGCACCAAGCAGCTGAGATCTAATGAATCGACAACTGCTGCTGTTATTTCTCATCTGAGAGAGGCGATCCAACAAGAGGTAATAATTACAGCCCACAGTGATCGTAATGCTCTGGTACTATAATTTAATTAAAATTTCAACACATAGGTCCATTTCAGTTGTCTAAGTATTATGAAGCTGAAAAGTAAGTATTTTACAGGAATATAAGCTGGAGACTCTTCGGGATCAACTCAAGGTGAGGTTGCCCAGCTATTCATTTCACATAAATTCTCATGGTGTTTTCTTGCTATAAAATGGTAGATTTCATATTTGAAATTCATCGTATTTCATATAATCAGGAAGCCACGGATTCAGCTGAGAGTGCACGGAGGATTCGGATGAGACTAAAAAACATAAGTGATGGCTCGCATGGAACTTACACTCAAACACAGATAGAACACAGATACCAGCCAAAGGCAGCTTCGAACACAGTAGCGAACACAGAGAGAAACCAGATACCAGCCAATGGCAGCTCCGACCACGTCTACGGGCCACAAAATTGTGGCAGGGGAGGTTAATATTGGAGCAGAGTAGTTTAATATTGAAAGTGACAACTCATCTTCATAAACTAAATTCATGTTCATGGTTGGCAAAAGTTTTGAAGATTGTGGTGGTTGTTTTTTATAAAATAAATAGTATTGGAGTGGTGTCGAAAAATTTCATAGCGAGCATTCGCAGTGAAAAATTTATTCCATTGTTTTATTTGATATTATAATGTTTTACAACATTGTGACTATGAGAATTGCGAAAAGCGGTTTCCGATTTGAGTGTGCTATTATTGACAGCGGTTTACGGTTTGACTGTATCATTATCGAAAGTGGTTTATGATTGAGTGTTCTCAGCTTTACCCTTACCCTTGAGAGTGTGTTGTTCTTATTATTAGAAGTCTTTGGTACCTAATGATTCTTATGAATGGTGATGATGCATATGTGGCTAAAGTGTTTTGATACATCTTTCTATGTTACGGTTATGAGTTTCCCATGATGAAATCTCAGATGATACTTCTATTGCTTGGGTTTACATAGTTATTATTCAAATCAGATTTATGGATGATTGTGGATGACTTTTGATGATGCATATAATAAATATATGTTGCTTACATAGTGATCTTTATAAGGACAAGGAGAAGTACAAAGCTTGAGTACACAACTGCATTATTTGATGATGAGCTACTCATTTTTTCTTATGATGGTGTCATCATGCCTTCAAAGATGCATAAAGTTCATATGATGCAGTTATGATGTAATTTTCCTATAGTTCTTGGCTCTCACATGGTTGAGGTTTGTTGCTATTGATGGTATCAAGAAAGCTTGACAAATGACCATGAGCTCATGGTTTTCTAGATACATATTTGGTGGATATACAATATGTTGGATACATGGATGATTACTTAAGTTGCATATTGACAAATATCATTGGTTGGCCAAGCGAATGGTGTTATTGTAGGTCTCATGAAGACATAGGTATTTGAAGGACATGGATATTCGGAGACATGGCTTACTTAATCACATAATGATGATGACTTCTTACCTTATGATGATAGGTTGATACTCACATATGTTGATTATTGTCGTTGATGTTGATCAGATGTGAGATGTTTCCTAGTGATGATATATGGTTGATATATTAAGGGTTCTTGTGGAAATATCATGCAGCTCATGATGATGATGCTATGATCATAGATGATAACTATGGTGTTTTCACATGCATATGATATGTTTTTTTGTTACTTCTTGGAGATATGACATATGCTTAGTTGATTCATGGAAGGTTATGATAAGGCTCTTTCTACTAAGAAAACAAAGCAAGTTGATCTTGATGAGATCAAGAAGATGAGTTGATATCTATATGCGACATACTTTGTTACAGGTTGACGATATTTACACTCTCATATCTTGGGAACTAATGATGAACATATACAGGTTGTTGGTCTGGATGCTATTGACAGATGCTTATGGTGTAGATCATACATGTTGTATGATAGTTGTTGATGACTATCCTGGTCTTGTTTAGATATCTAGTCCCTGTTAGAAATGTCATGCCACATATCTTCTCAGAGATAAGCTACCATCGCCCGAGCTATCTTATTTCCATTCTGTTTGTAAGCATAGTTTAATATTTTTCTATTAATGAAATGAAGTTTTTTTCTACTACATCTATGTGTTTACGATTATATCTGAAAGTTATTGCATTCCTGTTTAAGTTTGGATCAACTTCCATGTTCAAATCCTCTAAAATAACAGAGATTAATGGACGAACCAAATTTATTGAAAGACAGGGAGACATACTACCAATAGTGTCAACATGGATAAGCTCTTATAATTAACCCATCATACT
>APFE031634566.1:1005-13420 GCA_000404065.3 Pinus taeda
TCATGCACTCACTACAAGAAGGATGGACATGATAATGAACACTGTTGGATTCTGCATCCATAGCTGAGACCCAAGAAGTTCGATGGCAAAAAGAAGAAGACTGTTGCAGCTCTTCAAAAGGATTTGGGGTCAGACTCAGGAGATGAAACAACAATCACAGCCATATGTATAAAAGGTAAAAATTCTGAAGCATCTACTAGTAATTCTGCACAATCTACTGATAATGAATAAAATGAGAGGAAAAGACATGAACTTTTCATATTCGAGTTATTTCTAAGCATAAAAAGATTGATACTTTGTTTGATAGTGGCTCACAAGTAAATTTAATTTCTTAAGCAAATGTAAAGAAATTGGGATTAGCAACTACACCTCACAAGAAACCATACCCATTAGGATGGTTGAATGATAAAGCACAACTACAAGTGAGTAGACAGTGCAAACTCAAGTTTTCTTTTGGGTCAACATTTGTAGATGAGGTTGAGTTAGAAATGATTCCTTTGGATATATGTGGAATTGTTTTAGGAAGTCCTTACTTGTATGATAGAAAAGCTGTTTTCTATAGAGCTGAGAACAAGTATCTACTTGTTAAAAATGGAATCGAATACTTTGTAAGAGCTCACAAGCTTAAGAATAATTATACTCTAATAAATTCTGGGCAGATGAAAAGAATGATAAATTCATGCAAACAATTCTTACTAGTGGTTGTAAAGTAAAAGAAACATGATAAAACCAATGTATTTGAGAGTTGTAATGCTCAGCAGCAAGCTGATACAAAAAATATTGTTTCAGAGTATGATGTCCTGTTTCAGGAACCTAAAGGTTTGCCACCCAAAAATGAAATAGTACATGATATTATTTTGCAGCAAGATGTTCCATTTCCTAACATTGGGATGTACATGTTGTCTGCTTTAGAGAATGTTGAAATCAAGAAGCAAGTGCAGGAGTTGCTCGAGAAGGGGTTCATTAGGCCTAGCACATCACCATGTGGGTCACCAATCATTTTGGTGAGAAAGAAAGATGGCTCGTGGAGAATGTGCGTTGACTATCGAGCACTGAATAAGATAACAATTAAAAATCGTTATCCCCTTTCTCACATAGATGATTTTTTAGATCAATTGAAGGAACCTGTTTATTTCACCAAGCTGGATTTGCACAGTGGATACCATTAGGTCAGATTTGCAGAGCAAGATGCATGGAAGACTGCTTTCAAAACAAAGCAGGGATTGTATGAGTGGCTGGTTATGCCTTTTGGCTTGACCAATGCTCCTGCTATTTTCATGAGATTAATGAATGATGTACTTTGGCTTTTTCTTGATGATTTTTTTATTGTGTATCTGGATGACATTCTAATTTTTAGTTAAACGTGGGAAGAACACTTAAAGCATGTTAAGCAGACATTAGATGTTTTAAAAAGAGAAAAACTTTATGTTAAACTCTCAAAATGTGAATTTGGCAAAACATCTCTAAATTATTTGGGTCATATAGTAGGGGGTGGTGAATTGAAAAGAGATCCCTCTAAAGTGGCAGTCACTGTAAACTGGCCTAAACCCAAGTCTGCTATAGAAGTGAGAAGCTTCTTAGGAGAAACACAATATTGGAGGAAGTTCATTTCTAATTTTTCCTCAATTGCAGCTCCCTTACATGCTTTGATAGGATTGAACAAGGTGTTTCATTGGGGAGGCAAACATCAAAAAGCCTTCGACACCTTGAAAGAAAAGATTAGTACGACACCTGTACTAGCACTGCCTGATTTACAAAGACCGTTTGAGATCCAAACAGATGTTAGTGACTATGCCATGGGAGCAGTGTTGACACAACACGGTAAACCCATATGTTATCATTCTGAGACTTTTAATCCTGCAGTAGTTAACTATCCTACGTAAGATAAAGAATTGTATGCATTAGTTCAGAGTGTGAAAAAGTGGAAACATTACTTAATAGACAAAGAGACAGTAATAAATACTAATCATCAACCACTTCAATATCTACACTCCCAAACTAAGTTGCAGCAATCAAGACACTACAGATGGATGGGTTTTCTACAACAATTTCATTTAGTCGTTAGATATAAAAAGGGCATACATAGCAAAGTTGCAGACATGTTATCTAGACCCATTATAGATGCATCTACTATACTTAAGCATAATTTTGTACTACATGAAAGATACATTGAACAATATGCTCAAGATATAGACTTTAAAGATGTATATGCAACTTTGAGTCAAGGCAAAAGGTAGAAGAATTGGATTATCTTGTGAAGGACCGACTCTTATATCATTGTGGGAAACTCTACATTCCAAAAACATAGAGAGTAAAGATAATTAGAGAGGCACACACTTCTCTAATATCAGGTCACTTTGGGGTAAGTAAAACAGTTGCATAGCTGCAAAGATTTTGTTATTGGCCAAAATGAATGAGACAATTTCTAGATATGTAAGAGGGTGTACTATGTGTGCTAAAAGAAAGCCCAATAATAGAAAACTAGGCTTGTACACTCCATTACCAGTTCCTTCTCACCCTTGGGAAAGTGTTTCCATGGATTTTGTTGGAGGGCTCCCTAAATCTAGGAGAGGTCATGATTATCTGTATGTGGTTGTGGATGGGTTCAGCAAAATGTGTATTTTGATACCTTGTAATAAACAGATTACAGCTGAACAAACTACAAAACTATTCTTTGAACATGTATGGGTTCATTTTGGATTACCCACTTCTATTGTATATGATGGAGACACCCGATTTGTGGGGAATTTTTGGTCAAGTCCGTGGGAGCTGAGGATACCCAACTGAAGAAAAGCACAACTTTTCATCCACAAACCGATGGCCAGATAGAAGTAGTTAACATGATAGTGATCTAGTTACTTAGAGGATATTGCAACAACATCCTAAGCTTTGGGATGAATACTTATGTTATGTGCAGCATGCTTACAACAGAGCAAAACACTCTTATACACAGAGATCTCCTTTTGAGACCTGTTTTGGTTTCATACCAAGGTCTCCTTTGGATTTTGTCTTTGGTAAAGATACCACGGTTGATGGACACAATGATGTGGACAAGGCAACTAGGTTCATTGAACAAATCCAGGAGATCCACTAGGCAGTACAAGAACAGCTAGAAAAGAGCCAAGCCAAATACCCTAGGCATGACAAGCATCGGATGGAGCATAGTTTTCAAGTTGGAGACCAGGTCTAGCTGTATATCAACAAGGACAAGATGTAAGGTGAAGGTAAAAAGCTAAAGCCTATCAGGTATGGACCTTTTAAGAGACTTGAGAAGATTGGTGAAAATGCTTTTCTTCTTGATCCACCAGCTTACATGCACATCTACTTAGTCGTAAATGCATATTGCTTGAGATTGTTTGAACCTTCAATGATTGAGGATCCTGAAGAGCAAAGTCAATTGCCTTCTATTGATGATCTACTACTTGAATATCTTAATGAATTGCAGGAAGACACAATCTTGGATAGAAAGGTGAGGACAACGCGCAGAGGAAATGTTGAGTACCTCAGAATTGGACTCAAAGGTTCAAAGCCAAGCAGTGCAAAGTGGATTGAGATTGGGCAAGTGAGACATCAGTACCCTCACTTAGTCGATGCTTGAAAGAAAACCAACTTTTGGTGGTCCAAAAGATTTTCAGTGGGAAGGCTGTGATCTGAATTGGATCCATAAATAATGATTAAACAGAGCCATGGCTGTACCAGGTCGGGACAGACTTCAAAGAATTTACAACAGCGATCAAAAACACCTCTAAACCAGAGGCAATGGTAGCTAGCGTGGAACAACGAGGACCTCGGTCAAAGTGCGCTGACCGAGGCCCATGGAGACTACGCGGGAGGCAGATTTAGCCCCTGAGAGGCCCAGATTGGGAAACAAAGGAGGTTTTTGATCACGCATCACTGGGCGAAAAGCCTCAAATTGGAGAAGCCCTGAGTGCTCGGTCGCATGAGAGCCGAGAAAACTATGGGGAAAGGCTAAAGCGCTAAAGGCGGGACCCACTCTGAAAATCGACGGTATGGATTGGGGGCACCCTCAAACGGTAAGCGGAATTGGCGAAAATAGAGCGATCCCATTCATCGGTTGACGCGTAACAAGTGGAGGACAGAGAAAAATGTCGTTGATCACATGTTAATGGTCAAGTTAGTCAACCACGCGAAATATGCGTATGGCGTCAGATCTGGAGGCCCCAGATCTAACGGCTGAGATCGCGCCCAATGGAGGAAGAGGAATCAATGGGGGATTAAGCCGCAGTTTGTAAATATTTGGCATCCGATTTGACTGCCAAGGTGGTAGAAGACTCATTCCATGACGTAACGGAAAAACCGAACCGATGAAATGAATTGGCGTAGCTGCAAGAGGACATGTGGCCACTCCGTGTGAGCCTAATGATGACGCCAAACAGGGAACTCCAAGCGAAGTTGTAGTAGGCGATCCAATAGGAAGTGGAAGAGGAATCGAAGTGCCATGGGTATGAATGGTTTTAAGCCATGAACAGAGAACAAAAGAGATGCAGAGAGAGAGAGAGAGAGAGAGAGAGAGAGAGAGAGAGAGAGAGAGAGAGAGAGAGAGAGAGAGAGAGAGAGAGAGAGAACCTTGAGAGGAGGACGAAACACAAAGAGGAAGAACAAAGAAAAAAAAGACAGTGAAGCAATAGCAGAATGAAAGACAGAGGGCTGAGCTGACCGAAGGCAGCATCGAACACTAGAGAGCTTGAGGGATTCAAGCCATCCCAGAGAGGATCTATCCAGACTGAGCACCACATTGGGCTCTCTCCATTGTAGACCAGAAGGTCACAGAGTTGGTAAGGAATGTAATTTTGAAGAGGTAAAAAAGAAACTGAAGCTTGCAAATCTTGAGATTGCCAAAATTAGAAGAGCCTCATGGAAACATGCAATGAAGGAAGCTAATTTTAACAAAATGGAGGCTCTATGGGAAGATAAACAGTTTCAATACTCGAAGTGGTTAGCTGTCATGCTCCATATTTCACTTGGATGGTCCCCGCAATAAAAGAGGCAAGATATATCAGAAGGGTCAATACAAAATTGAGAACTAGAATCCGAATGATGAAAAGATAGATTGAAGATCTAAAGATACAACTGAACCAGCCTGAAGGACATCCTCAACTAAGAATAACTACATAGCAAGTAAGGCTATTCCTAAAATTTTGATGTGGATCACCTTTTTGAAGTTTAATTTGAAGAATGGTATCAGTTTATTAAGTTTTGAACAACCCCATGGCATATGGAAAATCCATTTCAAAAGAAAGAAATCTCACGGAAATCAAATTTTGGCATAAAACTGTGTTTTTGAAATCACACAGCAGTTTTGTAGTGCGCTACGAAACTACTATAGGTGATACCTAATGCACAACAGTTTCGTAGCACGCTATGAAACTGTTGTTGCTACACATCATGATTTTGTGGGCAAATTGTGAGAAGAAAAAGGAACTCTTTTTGAAGATGGGCTGCTGCAAAGGAATACTTATAGGGTTTGAACATCAAACAAGGGCAAAATAATGAAAGGAAAGGCATTTATGAACTCCAAATTTTATGTTATGAAAATGGTCATTATTTCGTAGCTGGAACTATTCATGATGCATCGGGTAGCATTAAAGAAGTTTTTGTCTTACCACATGTATAGGAGCAAGTTCTACAACTCATGGAAAACAAGCTAATCCAATGCATTTTATGTAATTAAGAAGAACAACAGGGATAACAAACTTCGAAGATCCTTTCTGGAGACCAAAGCAGAAAAATAGGAGCAACTTCCTAATATCTAGGGACAGTCAAAGAATAAGACATCAAGGGTCAGCAAGGAGTTTAAAGCCACCACCAAAGCCAAATTGAAGAAGGCCACTTGTTAGGGAATGAGTTTGTTTTGTAATCAATGCCACTATCAACATAATGAGGAGTTACACTCCTAATTGTTTTAGGTCTCTAGAACTGCTAGTTAATAGTCAGTTATATTGAATAGTTGGTTTTAAGTGTCAATAGGTGTCAAATTAGGAAGAATTCAAATTCCCCTCATCCTGGAGGAAGGAATCTAAGTCATGTAATAAACTCTATATATGGGCGAAAATGTAATGCACCAAGGGTTGGAATTTTTGTAAAGAATTCTCATATTTTGCTTTCGTGTAAGACTCTGTTTAAAGTAATATAATATTTGTCTTTGCTTCTCAGGATTCAGAAGGAATTCAATGTTCAAAATTTCTTATGGTTGTCCTCTTTTCATTACTTACAGTGGTATGAATGTATGATTACTTAGAATTCATTGGCTATGCTTTAACTTCCTTCATACATTTGTGGACTGTGTTTTCCTTTATGCTTATGATGTACTCTCCATATGTTGAATTCTAGATGCCCTGACTTCCATGTAAAGTTAACATTATTGTCATACTGAAACATTTTTGACTCCATAAGCCTAATGAATGTTTACTAATTGTGTTTCAACCATTCACACTTCTTCACTTATTTCATAGAGTTAGCCATCTAATCCTTATCAAAAATATTTAATCTAGTGAGAGAGCCCTCTCAGGTTGAGGAGGCTAAGTCTTAGCCAAAATTTGGTTTGAAAGAGTTACACAATGTCTTCCTGATCAGCAGCTTGTCAGGGTTAGGTTTTGTGATAACACGTGGGAGTTCTGTCTTATATAAGATACGTTTATGCATATATTTGAGTAATTTTTTCATGTATTGAAGGAGTATCAAACCATATTTAGAAACCATGTTTCTCTTTAATTTGGTGCACTGTAATTTGTTTAAAATGACTATGTAATGCTCATGTTCTTGCTGATATATATTTCTGGGTCATTTACATAGAAGAAACAATGATTTTAATGGCTATAACACTCATTTTTCAGTGGGGTTTCTTGTGGTTGTCATACTCTGAACTAGGTTGTTTTTGTGATATTTTACTTGGACTTATGTACTCATTTTAATTAGTGTTACTGGGAATAGTGTCCACTTAGAGCTGCTATTCCCACTAAGATTGGTAGCTATCTTAGAAACAAATAATTTAAAACTACTTTCGCTTTCCTTTATGAAAAATGGACAACAGGGGAACAAAGGACACCAACCTTTGTCTTGCGCTTGGTTCCTTGCCTGGTTCCTCTCCTTCTCGATAGATCTTTGCCACTCCTTCTTTGTCTACACAGCTTCAGAGGGCACCTGTGGAATCAAAGCAGCATAATACTATTGAAGAACAGAGATCTGTAGTCATAAACAACACAGGACTAGATATGTATTGACCACACAAATGCATATATAATCAAACATACAAGAATGTGGAGGAAAACTTGAATAGATTTATTAATATCAAGAATAGCAAGAGGATTACAGCCAATTGTTCTGACCCAGCCTCATCCTCCAACAAGAAAGCCCTTCTTTACCTCAAGTAAAGCTTAGATCACCCAACACTATGATGTTACACCAGAAAACCAATAACACTTCTCTACAAGATACAAGATTCCACCCTCTGGATCTCTGTGATGAGGGATCCATATATAGATGATTGTAGGGGGGTGATTCAGCTTCTGGGATTTTGATTAGTGTCCTCTCTCTGATAGTTCTTGATTCCACTTAGATATTGATGATCTCTTACTCATCCCTGGGTGAAATCAGAGAGGCAAGTGTCAGAGGGGAAGTTTCTGGAAGATTCTATGATCCTCCACCTCACAAACTATCTCTACCATTTTTCCATTCTCACCCATCACACCCTACAGAGGGGCCATCCAGTATGCATCACACCTTTTACAATGGGAAGCTAGTATGCATCGCACCCTCTGCACTGGGCATTCTGTATGGTCTAGTTTTAACCATTTCTGAGTAGTTTTTTGTGGAGAACTTCTGGGAGATGATGTAATCAGCTGACCTTGTTCCTTTAGGTAGTGAAGCAACACTTTTAGGGACTTAGGAGCCCTCAGTTTATGGACATTTATGATTGGGGTTGCAGTGCCCAAAAATGTCTATAACAGTTTCCCCCTAAAGCATGAGGTCGTTAATCTTTTGATGTCGGGTGAAATTATTTACCATGAGGATCCGAAGTTTTTTTGAGCTGGGAGGCGACCTGTAATAAGATACAATATAATACATTATCTTCATAATATTTTTCATGATCTAGCTGAGGCGTGCATTCCCATTCTTAGCTTTATAAATTCATTTTCATGTACATAGGACAGACAATCGTCTGTGTGGCAGACTGATGATTCGGACGGAGTCATCATCCTTTGATTTGGATGATCATATGTTCGGAAATGATGTACATTTGATGTCTTTATATTCCTAAATATATCACAGCCCGGATGGATGAAACTAGATCCGGGGTCTTCAAAACTCCTTCAATCTTCACTCAGAGTACAAGTCGATCCATGAAAAATGTTCTAGAGTCGAACATGGAAAGACATCGCCTGATTACCAGCCAATGATGTAAGCTGTTAATAGGCGCGAGAGGGATCACCAATAATGACAATGATCCTCAAGGTACTACAGTACAATTTGCATGGTGTGAAAAAAGGACTTGGCGTCAAACACCACGCAAAATCTTCCGGTCGAAGGCCATTGATGTAAACCTGTCGCCGAAAGTGAGAAACTTTCCATTTAGGCATGCAAGCTTCAAAGTACTAAAAGGGGTTGTTCCTAAGTCGACTTCTTGGATAATGAGCTGATGTCGACAAGAAGTGACCCATTGTAGGAGGGCCTTAATGAATCCCACATCTACAACACAGAACCGAGCAAATGATTTTGGAGGTGAAAATGATTTGATGATACAGGGTTTAGGGTGGTGGTCATGAAAGAATGGAGGGTGAATGTATTGCAGCGGATGAGACACAGGTGAATTCTCTGAGTGAATTCTCTTGAACATACTGGCGACGCTGACGATGGATTGGTAGCATTAACCCCAAAGATGGATGGTGTGACGGACCAATGGTGATACGACCAGTGAACGAAACAACCCAACCCGACTCGGATGTGGAGTGAAAGTGTCATGTTCAAGAGTGACTTGCTACAAATAAAGTTTCTTCAAGTTTTCTTCCCAATTTTCCCTAGTCATTGCTGAACAGTACCTCTTTATTTTTGTCAAGCTTGAGGAGGATAACATATTCTTGTTCTATAATTCGCCCTTCGGGCGAACCTCTCACTATGTTTTAACAAGCCTAGTGACAGTGAAACTCGTTCTCGTCCATTTGGACAAGTTTGTCGCTATTCGGTTTTAACGAGTTTAACGACAAAGATAACTCGTCCTTTTCAATTTTAGAGAGTCTGAAAGGGATGGAAAGGAAACTCCAATGATTCTTTTTCGTCATATAATCCCTTAAGTCTGAAAAAGCATAAAATAATACGAAAGGGATGAATTTTCAATAGTTTTAACAAGCCGAACAAGACAAGCGCTCGATCTTTTTGTGTAATAATCCCTTAGGTCCAAAAAGATTAAAATCTAGAGGAGGGATAGCACTTCCGATAACTTTAACGAGCCGGAGAGGCTAATCGCTCGGAAATCTTTTCATATTTCACGAGTCAGTTGAAAAGAGCTTAAAGGAGACTCGTTTTTCGAGGAACGAGTGATGATTTCGGGTAGCAGGTGATTCCAGGTAAGGTTTGGGATTTTCCAATCACAGCAGTGTCACAAGGATGGCTAACAGAATCACTCTTCGCAGATGTTCCTCAAAAGGGTAAACAATCAAATGGAGGCGTATGATCGGCTAAAATAGAGTGAAGGTGATGATGAGAACACGAACAAGGCTCAAAAGCTGATGATAATGCATTCACAATGGTTATTTACCGGGGATCGGTTCATTTTTTAATGAGCTTAAACTCTGGGGGAAACATTTGTTCATTGCTTATGTTTATTTTTTAACGAGCTTGAATTCCACGTTAAAACTGCTTGTACCAGTCATATAATAAGGATATCTCATCTCAGATGCCAATTTTTATGGAGCTTTCACCTTTTAAAGCTTTGCCCCAGATCCTTTCTTTATGCAAGCTAGGAAATGACCAATCCTACGAGTTTAAAAGGTTAGAGGACCTACAAATTTAAAAAATAAATGGTTGCTCTTCGCTTGCATGCAAAAAGGTTTGCATGCCCCCATGTATAATGAAAAATTTCCAGGTTAGCATATAGAAGCTCTTGATTTTGCAAGATAGTTTCCATCCACACTATAGATAGAAACACCTCCTGGCTTAGTCCATTTGGACCAGGGTGGTTCTAAATCCCAACCTCCTAACCTTGACAAGGGAATGTTATTCTGGTCTAACTCCCTTTTCCTATAAGGACTGGTGTTGGATCAGTCATTTTCCTCCATGGAAACCTACTTTATACCTAGAGTTTCCCTGCTGAAGCAGGCCAGGATGCATGCCCCCTGGGTTTCAGTCATATCCTCTTGAATCACTCATGCTCATCAGGTGGATGAACTGGAGATAGATGAGACATTCCTTGCGTGAAAAGACCATTTAGGGATGGCATTTGACTATTTGCTATGTGTAAACCGGGGAATGACAGCTGGTCTACGAGCTTGACCACTTTGCCTTCATGCGGAAAACATATTACTCTAAAGAGTGAGGAGACAACGGTTCCCATGCAATAAATATAGTCACGCCCAAGGAGTAGATTATAATATAAGGGTCCTTGGACCACCATCATGTTCATGTGAACGGTTTGCCTTCTCAAAGTAATGGGCTTATTAGGAAGATTCCCTAACGGTCGAATGGTTCCTTTGTCAAAGCCTGTTAGATTTCTCATTTCAGGCAAAAGCGATGGTGAACCAAGCGCTTTCCAAGCAGTTGAGGAAAGGATACTCACAGAAGCCCCTTCATCTATGATGGTACCAACCATGACCATTCTGTAAGCTTGTACAATGATTCAGAATGGTACACTAGCTGGTAAATGGGGTCTGCCTAGTAGATTCCAATCGAAGGAAATGACTAGGTTGCTTGGAGGTGGGACCGAATAGATGGCCGGATACGACTCTGACGAACTTCCTTCTTGCGGTAAAGGAACGGGTAGACTGCCCCTAAGTTCGTCGGAGTCTGTGTTTATGAAAAGAATTTGAATAGTGTCGTTCTCGTTCTCTTCAGTGATGGTATCATTTGGAGATGAACCTTCTGGAGGCAAGACCGGGTCAACTGCCGCCTCAACCTTTTGACTTTCGTCTGGTCTAGATTCAGAGGGTTCATTTTCAATGATAGATGTTTCGGCTAACCACAATGGCGTGCCAGCCGGATTTTCAACCAGTGATGCACTTGGCAAGAGTTTCTTATATCTAGGAGGGAGCCGTAGCGGTGAAGCATGACGGTCATCCAAAACTCTTTTAGCTTTTTCTAGGAAGGGACAATGGTGGACGATGTGATCGCCTTCACACAATTTACAAGGAAATTTGCGATTCCCTTTCTGTCCAGATACTTCGCTTTCGCTGGTTGACGATGTAATCTCAAGATGATCATTAGATGTTGACGACACTGGATTGTGCAAACGAGGATACCAGTCCCTTAGGATCTGAGGGATGCAAGGACAATCTCGATGATAAGTGATCTCCTTTGCAGCTGACACATGGAGATTTAGGTTTAGATGGCACGGTGTGAGGATTTTCGCTAGATGACGCATGGTTGCCCCCTTTCGCTTTTGGCTCCTTCTTCTTCTTTTCCTTTTTCTCTTTCTGCTTCTTCTTCTTCTTCTCAATTACTTGATCCTTAGCTTTACTAGCTTCATCAAGCGAAGAGGAAGGAGGAGAGGGAGAAACAGATGAAGTAGAAGGTTGGGGGGTAACTCTAGTATCATCTAGTTGTTGACTTGACTGTTCAGGAATTACGGTATTCTAAACGACAGAGGTAGAGAAGAGCCACACGGGCAAGCCAATCGTCAACCCTGGAAGTGACAATGTGGCCATATGGGGTGCACCAACATCTCCCTAAGAGGAGAAAGGACTATGAATTCCTCCAAGGGGGAATCCTTGGTTGGTAGACTCCATTTTCCTCAACCTAAAGACCAACAAGGGAACTTGTGATGTTATTCCGATTAAAATAAATTTTAGACGCTTTGACACAACTCGTTTTTTCAATTTTTAAGAGTTGAGAAAAAACAAAAGATGACTCTAGTCGCCTTTGATTTTTAATGAGCCTGAAGTGACAAGTGCTGAGATGGACCTTTTCCTTTAAGGAGTCTGAAAAGGAACAAAAGAGACTTCTCTGGAAATCTAAGCAGAGGGATTACCAAACCAATCGCAAAACTGCAGAATACTTTTTACGGTACGATAATCAATCTTCTTGAATGCTGTGTTCAGTGCATTATGATCGATAGGGCGGTAGACACGACTTCCTAAGGATAAAGGATATAGCCTATTGTGGTCTCCCAATATATACTCGACGGTACGTGGGAGCACAAGTCCGTACTGGCACTTGTCGTCTCAAAGTGGAGGAATCACCCAACCAA
>APFE031634566.1:13468-35452 GCA_000404065.3 Pinus taeda
ATACTCGACGGTACGTGGGAGCACAAGTCCGTACTGGCACTTGTCGTCTCAAAGTGGAGGAATCACCCAACCAACAATGAAAACAACAGTTACCAGGTTTTACGACACCGGAATATGGCTCTAGCCTAGACTTCTAGATGTTGTGCATTAGGTTCCAAAGCGTTTTTAGATTCATTAAATTTACATTATAGTTGATCTTGTTTAAAAATTTGCCTTTCAGGTTCACCGCGTGATGTGTATACAATTCCTAAAATGCAGTCTAAGATGATAAACAATTGTTTAATCTTCTTTTGGCAATGAAAATCCTAGCTACTAAGGAAAGAGAACTGAGGGTCTTTCAACAAAGAGCACATAGCACACACTAAATGCACTGTCCTAAATCAAACCAAGCAGTTTAAATGAAAATTCACATGCATGTATTTGTTTTTCAGCCTTCTTAATGTATGAATGACAAGAAGAATGCTAAGTACAAATCTGAATTATTTTCCAAAGCAACAATACTAACAAATTTCTTTTCAAAATGAAGTGAAGATAAGGACGACACTTTGCGATTTCGAAATGAAAAATGTTTTCGACACTTGAAAAACTACTAATTCAAATCACATACAAGAGTAACAGTACAATCGACTATCAAGAACAATGGGATTCTCTTCTATGACCGGAAACAACACTTACGACACTTTCAAATCAAGAAACGATAGTCTGATTACGCTACTTATTTGTAAAAGAGAACTGAAAATGGCACACAATACATAAAAACACTTACAGTTCTTTGCACAATGGAGGCGGAATGATGGAAGAGAAGAGGGTTTCCACAAAGATATACTGACCACAGATAGCAAAACTCCTGAATAGATCTGAAAAGAGTGAAGAAAACCCAAAGTTTGAAGGTGAAATCAACCTTCTCTGACCATCGCACCTGTCACACAGGGAATCCAGTATGCATCTCACCTACTGCACACAGCAAGTGTGATGCATACAGACTACCTTGAAGAGAGGGTACGATGGTACCAGTGCGAGACTTTTATCTTGTCTTTGATCACAATTTGCAGTTCAATTCAGGGATTTAGGCCGAGTAGTGATGTTCAGTAAATATAAATCACAAGGGTTGATCTAAGGAGGTTATTAGAGCCACCACTAGGGAAATTAGAGTATTTTCAAATCGATTGTTCAATTTATAAACAAAACCCGAAGATAGACTGAAGCAGCATTGATCTGCTTTGCACTTGCATAGAAAATGCAGTTCGAAGGCTAACTGGCTTAACTTCAGGCTCCGTCTGTAAGTTTATAAAACAAACAAAAATAGACCAGCAAAGAATCTATTCGCTCCCTAGTGGAGTCGCCATTTTGTTACCGGGAATAGTGTCCACTTAGAGCTACTATTCCCACTAAGACTAGTAGCTATCTTAGAAACAAACAAGTTAAAACTACTTTCGCTTTCCTTTATGAAAATAGACAAGAGGGGAACAAAGGACACCAACCTTTGTCTTGCGCTTGGTTCCTTGTCTGGCTCCTCTCCTTATCGATATATCTTTGCCACTCCTTCTTTGTCTACATAGCTTTAGAGGGCACCTGTGGAAACAAAGCAGCATAATACTATCGAAGAACAGAGATCTATAGTCATAAACAACACAGGACCAGATATGTATTGACCACACAAATGCATATATAATCAAACATACAAGAATGTGGAGGAGAACTTGAATAGCTTTATTAATATTAAGAATAGCAAGAGGACTACAACCAATTGTTCTGACCTAGCATCATCCTCCAGCAAGAAAGCCCTTCTTCACCTCAAGTAAAGCTTAGATCACCCAACACTATGATGTTACACCAAAAAACCAACAACACTTCTCTACAAGATACAAGATTCCACCCTCTGGATCTCTGTGATGAGGGATCCATATATAGATGATTTAGGGGGGTGAGTCAGCTTCTGGGATTTTTATTAGTGTCCTCTCTCTGATAGTTCTTGATTCCACTTGGAGATTGATGATCTATTACTCATCCCTGGGCGAAATTAGAGAGGCAAGTGTCAAAGGGGAAGTTTCTGGAAGATTCTATGATCCTCCACCTCGCAAACTTTCTCTGCCATTTGTCCATTCTCGCCCATCACACCCTACAGAGAGGCCATCTAGTATGCATCGCACCTTTTACATTGGGAAGGTAGTATGCATCGCATCCTCTGCATTGGGCATTCTGTATGGTCTAGTTTTGACCAGTTTTGAGTAGTTTTATGTGGAGAACTTCTAGGGGATGATGTAATCAGCTGGCCTTGTTCCTTTAGGTAGTGAAGCAACACTTTTAGGGAATTAGGAGCCCTCAGTTTATGGACATTTATGATTGGGGTTGCAGTGCCCAAAAATGTCTATAACAATTAGAAAAACAAGAAATACACATAAAAAAATTCGTATCCAACATGTTAGATGAAATATCTCAATGAAGGAACACTCTAAGCTTTGTAAAAATGACATAAAATTTTGGGCATTTCCTAGTCAAAATATTACAATTTCTCACAAGGGTGAGAAAAAATATCCTTTTTTATAGGTAAGTTGCAACACTCTAGATATATACATGTTATTTTGATGGATCCATTACATGAGTATGATTATAAGAGATAAATAATCAAAGAAACATGTTATAACTATACAACTTAGAAAATAAAACATTAGGGAAAATTCACATTCTCTTCTATTTCTAATGGATAGGTCTTGGGACCTTGAAATATACACCCAAGGAGAATGGTTGAGAAAATGACGTTTCACACTCTCCTTGAGAGGGTCCCTTTTTCCACAAATATCCTCTCTCTACCAATTGAAATGCGTGAATAAGTTTTCTTTCCTCTTCAATGGAAGAGCTCAAACATGCATGGATAAATGAATCGTTAAGATGAAAGCATAAGACAAAAGGTCTCAACATTCATCATAACATCATGACCATGCTAAAATCTTTCTTCATTGTTGTTTCTCCATGGATTTTATTTATAGGACATCTTCAAGCTCCATTAAAAATAGTTACAAATGTGAGAGAACTTAGTTTAAATGCAAGTCCCCATGCATAAAGAGACTTGGAACTACCAAAGCATTCATGATAAATGGTAATGGAGCTCAATTTCTACTTGCATACTGGTCTAGGACAAGTTCTCTTTGGTCAACAACCAAAGAAATTCCAATGAATATATATATTTGCTTGAATTCAAAAATATTTTATTTATTTTTAATTACATTACAAACAGTTAAACACTACAAAGTTTGATTTTTGAAGATAATCATCACTGAAATTTTGGTAAGGAAAAATGTCACATATGTTGGTAATAATGTTGAGAGGGAGGGGGGGAGTGAATCAATATTAGAAAATCACTAAATTTTTCATTTCCATAATCAGATTCATATACGCTACTTCAGTTAAGGGAACTTGCGTGTACACACAACTGTATTAAGGAAAACTAGCATATATCCAACAAACTTATGATTCAGTTAATTCATCATATGTTGATCTTTAATCAGTGCATCAATACTTCATTAACCACATAAATAGTAACCAGGTGCAGTAAAAACAGAACAGACCATCACACATAAGAAACACACATGAACACTAAGATTTAGGGTGGAAACCCAATGCAGGAAAAAACCACCTGTTGTTGTCTTCTTTAATATAAGAAAAACCTGTTTACAATCTTGTACTGGTGCAGACTCATACTAGTACACAGGCTTTTACCTACAGAAGGTTACTACCTTCTCTAGTTCTCCAGCTTCTACTGCAAGGGAGGTACAACCCCCTAGCTCTTGTACTAGTCGATATGTTTACTAGCACGTAGGCGCCGACCTACAGAAGGTTACAACCTTCTCTCTTCCTCCAAGGACCACGTTTCATAAATTTTCAGACTGGATACTCTTGGAACAGAACACCATAATTTGAAGGCCACATTTCATCCAATTTTCATACTGGACCCATCAGCAACATTGAAGCTCAAAATCAATCATCATTGAATATTCAGAATACTGCCATCAAAACACAGTCACCAAAATTGCATAGCAGAACCCAGAACTCTGTAACAACCACTAGAACCAATTGAATATCATATCTCATAATGTATACACTACTCTGATGAATTCAAACAGTGTGTATACGCTCTTTTACCAAAGCCAACTAGTGTATACATCTGCAAATAATTTTGCAGCTATTACAGACTTCAGTTATACCCAAAGCATAACATTTATAGAATAACCCATGCGTCAATATTCATATCTAGATTATACATAATCAAACCAGATAATGATAATTCATTTCAAGCCTAAATATCCTGATCCATCATTAGATCTTATCCCTCATCAACCGCTAAGGGTCATCCTTGATTTCGATCAAGCAAAGCACCATAAGCCGATAACCTGCATACTAGATCTCATACTTCATCGGATATTCAATTCTTGCACACTTTGGCCTAATGACCTTCTCCTCCTTATATAGTTTTAGGCCTTTCTCAATATCATGGACCAAAAGCACTTAGGATCAATACCTTGGACCAAATACCTAGGGTCAATACCTTAGACAAAATACCTAGGGTCAATACCTCAGACTAAATACCTTGGACCAATACCATGGATCAAAATACCATGGAACAAATACCTCAGACCAGAAACTTAGTTTCCTAACATATGTGTGGTTTTCCTTCTGTGAAAGTGCATGTGTACGTATACGCTACTTGTTTTCAGTGAACCTGCGTGTATACGTAGCTTGGTCAAGGTGAACCCGTGTATACCTATCTTTCTTCATTCTCTGTAGTTTGATCTGTAATTCTTTGCTTGTTAATATTCTGCACTGTGAACTATCATCTGAGTGAGTTTCCATGAAGGACAACACATGTATCATAATGCCAACAACATAACATTCCTCCAAGAGGACAAGGAGACATGAAATTTGCATTGGAGGCTTTGGGAGATAAAAAATGTTATCTCCCTCATAATGAATGCATGAACTCTAAAAGGAGAAGAATTTTAATAAAAATTTCTAAAAGACATTGTAGAGATTATGGACAACTTGTAGGCGGGCATGAATTTCATCCCTTGGTAAGTTATTCATTATATGTCTTTATACGACATTTTTTTTTGTATATTTTTATATGTTAAATGTAGAAAAAAATATTGTAATATTTTTTCTTTATGGATATATTGTACGTAGACAACAAATTTAGAGTAAGTTAGGAAGAGAAGAAGTAGGCATAAGATGTAGATTTTAATTAGGTCTTAGGGGTATAGGGTGTAAGGTGTTATGGGCTAATAGGTTAGGGTTTAAGGTAGGTTTAGGGGATTTAGGGCCTAGGGGATTTAGATGTGTCTTAAGATGATGAATCCATAACATGGAAAGAGATAATATTTCAAGTATACTACCATTATATTGATTTTTCATTCGAAAGAATAGATTTATTGAATCCTATTGGTTGCTAGGATTCACTCAACATTTATATCCTTTTGAACTTCAATTTAATTGAAATGGGTCATCCTAATAAACAAATTATCCTCCTTTATATGTTCCATGTCATTGTCAATGTGTATGCTAGTTCATATGCTTCCTTTGAACTTTTTCATTAAAAGATGAAGTGGAAGTAAGCTATGCCTTATAAGAAGATGAATCCCTTATCAATGAAGATGAAGTTTTATATTGAATTCAAGCTTACTATAAAGATATAATATTAAGCCAATGAAAAATATCTTAGATTATGGACCATGATATCCTTTCAAGTTTACTTCCATTTTATGCCATTTTCGTTTGAAACTATAGCTTATTAATTCTTAATGAAAAATTTTCACTACATGGTATTTTTCTCATTAAATACAATCAGTAGATTAGATTTCCCATTGTTAAGGATTGTCAAGTTAACCGAATTGTAGGTGATGCTAAGCTAAAATATGTGTATTATTTTCAAGTCTAACCGTAATCCTTTCCTTCGATGTTCTTCTCCAAACCATTCACTCTCTTATCCATTCTATTTCAATTTAGAAAGCATGTCCAATGGCCCGAATACCATTGCAAGAAAAAATATTAAATGCATGAAATACTTTTCCAAACACTATGAATCATTTCAAATGGAAAGAGTTCCTTACATGTAGAAAATGGACAGAGCTCACAACGATAACAGGCATTGGATCCAAAAATGGTAGAAAAACTAATTGCAGTAAAAAAATAAGAGAGGGTTTGGTAGTCCATAATATATTATGTTTTTGCATTTGGTTCTCCATCTCCAAAATTTTGTGCATAAGTTTACCAAAACAATACTTGGACATTATAGCCATCATTTAAAATGAATAAAAAGGAAATGAAATAACATTTTTTATCGAATAAATCTTCCACTACATCTCTTTCATTCAAATGTACAAGGACAAGGATGTTCATGTCTTATAGAACCTCAAATTGCATACTAATCATCTTACCATTTGTAAAGGAATTTAAACTAGATTGAAACCTGTTGGTTAAAATCATGTTACTTAATTTTCCAACCATTTAAATTTCAACCCAGGGCTCATAAGCTTGCAAGGTGCAAGCATAGTGTGTTAGAAATTGTAGCAAGAAAGGATCAATTTGACTTTTTCCTTAGTCAAATCAAGTAATTTTATTTTCCACATCAACGGGATGACTTGGATTTCAGTTAATTTGTGTGATATTGTCTTGCTTGCTAGTTTACTCATTAAATTTGAGTTATAGGCTAGAAGTAGAGTTGTGCATGTAGTGATTGCTAAAATTTATCAATCTAGTCAGTTATTTTCAGTCGAACTCAGTTAACTGAGCTCAAGTAATTAATTGAGTCGATTGAAGATTAGTTGAGTAGTACAACTATTGTTGTCTCAATGATCTCTAAATTAAACTAGTCAATCAACTAAAAATAGCTTAGACATGCATGGAATTCGAATTGCCTAACTGGAGTGGAGTAAAAGGCACATTGTAATTATCAATTTTATACTAGTTGAGTGTGCAGGCTTGGCAGTTAAGTAGGTGAATCATTCCTTGGGAATGGTGCAAGAAAATGGAAGGAAATTCCTATCTTTTAGGAGCTAATTTCCTCAAGGATTGAGCAAGGAAATAGGAGCAAGTTGAGGGCTTGAATTGGCTAAGTGTTTTCCAGAGAAGAATAGTTAGCAAGAGAACATGTTTACAATGAAGGTGTGCTTTTGGATTGAAGAAAGACATTGTAATAGTTTCTCATTCTCATCTGATTAATAAATAGCATCAGAGGGGTTTTTCCCAGTTGGGATCCTATGTAAATCATTATGTTCTTATGGTTGTAATGGTTGCATGTCATTGCATGTGTTTCTAAATTGTGATTTCCTTTCCGCAATATTGTAGAGGAAATTTGCAATCTCTTGATTTCATCAGTATAGAAAATTTATATTAATTTATACATGGTATCATAGCATAAATTACAATATAAACCAACTAATAAAGCTTCTCCTTTAGAGATTTCGATTTGCCGGGTAGTGAAGCAAGTTTTCTTCCATGTGGGAAAATGTCTTTCAATGGATTGAGATTGGAGTATTCCCTGGAGGGAACCTCAAATTTCATAGCTTGGAAGGACATGATGGAAATTGTACTCAATGATAATGGATTGATGGAGGACACCAAAACTAATATTCCAAAACCAACAGTATCAGATGCACAATATTTAGCCCAGTGGAAGAAGGATACCAAAAAATCGAGGAGGATTATACTAGAGGGTGTGAGAGACCACATAGTATTGAATTTACATGGAAAGGAGATTCCATTTGCTATGTGGAAGACCCTCACTGAGTTATTCGATAATAGTAGTGATGTTAGGAAATTGGCATTGAGGAAGAAGCTCATAAACATCCACATGCAGAAAAAAAGAAACTATTCCATATTACTTCTCTAGATTCACTCAATGTCGAGGTGAGCTTGGAGGAGTTGGAGAAAATATTCCATCCTTAGAGCTAGTGAGCCTCACTCTCCTTGGCCTTCCAAAATCCTAAGACAACTACCAGGACTCTATAAATGGAAGGGACAAATTACCGAATTGGGAGAGACTTTGGTTCGATTTGGTGTAGGAAGAAATTTAGAGGACTGTGTTGATGGTCAAAAATGACCTCATCAACATGTGAGAGAGACCACCTAGTCAGAGCCCCAACTAAGTCCTTATCCATTTGATGTAGTGGTTATGACTAGTTCAATTGGGTCTAGTTACCCCCTCTCTCTCCCTACTGGCTTATAATATATCTATTATTTACCAGTAGAAAGAGTGAAATCAGATCTTCCCTCTTGCTATGCTTATGCAAGCAAGCATATCCTTAAGCTGACTCTATGGCTCAACCAAGCAACAACTAAGGTTTGCCCCTATGTGAGGGGACTTCTATAATTCTGAATTAAATCTAAATGCATATCTACTATAATATGCAAGCAAAAAGCTAATCCTATCTTGAATTGGAAAATGATATGCTTCTCTTAATTCGAGAGAAAACGAACTGACTCATCAAGGGAAGAGGACTATTTATATAATGATTGAATTCATTATATATTTTTCATTAATTAAAGAAGGAGTTCATTCTATTAATGAAAGAGAAAACAAAATGAGAATGTATTTAAACTATAAAAGTTACTGCCCAGCACATTCCTATTTCAATGAATTCGTATTAGTTCTAATTCTATTATGCTCTTCAGAAATAGCTCTTAAAGAACTTCAATAACATAAAACAAATCGATACAACAATAGTGCTCAATTGGAATGTAATACACTATTTAGAACAAAAATTAATATCAAATGTAGAAATTCTGGTAACAAAATGATTAATTTACATCCTAGACAATAGTACACATGAAATGAAAATTAATTAAAATCATACCAAATTTCGTTACAAAAATCTCTAGTCCTTGAATAGCTTCAGCTCGTTGGAGAAATTGTTTACAATAGTGCAAAATAATCTTCTCTTTCAGAACTGAAAATGCTCTGTGTCTTTATAATTCAACTCACAGTACACTACAAAAGTGTAAATGCACAACAAGAAAAATCACAAAATTTCCCCTAAACACCCTAGATCTGAAGCATTCCCCTCACCCTACAACTAATAATCCCTTACAATAGTGCTTCATAATTTGCTAGTTGCAGAGAAGAGGAACCCCTTCCTCCTCAAGATTGTTATATAATAATTTACAAAAATCCAAAATAAGGAGAGCTGTTGGGAGTGGTTCTCTATATCTTCAATTAGAGTTGTAAATTTTCCATTCTTCTCCCTGTTGGTCTCTTTCCATTGCAACAAAGTTCCTCAGTTTCAACTTCTCCAACCGATCTCCTGCTACAAACCAATCAAAACCAAAATAAAAATAAATTAAATTGCATACTAGAGATCAAAAAAATAAACTCTCATGAAATTGCTAAATCAAAATAAATAAAATCCAAAGAAATTTCCATGCTATGATCACTTCAAATGGATTTGATTAGCCTTTGATTGTTGTTGGGGAATGAATTAGTGATAGCAGTTTTCCCAAGCCAATGAAATTTTTCCAAATCAAATTAGGAAAAACCAAATTTTGTCTCAAATTCATCACTTTATCTTCTGTTAATTGTTTGGGTCATTAAATGATTAAATTGCCAAACTTAACATTCCTAGATTATTCTCCTTAGTCTTAACTTTCTAGCGAGCTGTCCTGGGCCTCATTTGGTTAAGTAAATCTCAAGATATGCCTCTCTAAAACCAAGATATCAAAACTACAAAATACTAAAAACTATAGGCCAAAATTAAACAATTTTAATTAAAAATCCTAATTTAAATTAAATTAATATATATTTATAATTAACAATTATTAATTACAATCATTAATTAGTTCATTATATACAAATAATAAATTCTAATAATAAATAAATTAATTTTAAAATTAATAAATGACAAATAATTAATAAAAATATTAAAATATTATAATTAACCTAAAAACAATATAAATTAAATTATTAAAAAACAAATTGAATAGCGGTTTTGGGTCTTGTGAATGAACCCATAACAATGTTACAAGGGGAGGCAATTATGATTTGGGAGTTATAAGGAGTTATAATGGTGGGAGGCATAAGGAGTAGAGGGATCTCGAGGCTCGGGAGAAATAGGAGTGGAGTGATAAGGGGTTACAAGACCCCGAGATGCCGAGGTGAAGAGGAATAAGGTGGGAGTAAGGGGTCTCTCCCCCACAAACTACAATCACTTTTATGTTATTTTTGTATGACAAAAAAATTTAAAACCACTAATATCATGGTTTCGGGATCTTGGGATTTTTTTAAAATTTGTAATTTAAATTAACTACCGAGATCTAAGAACTATTATTAAATATTTTCAAATTACAAATAATATACCATGAGATATTATATGTTTTAACTATTATACAATCTTAGCTGCGGTGGTTTTGTAAGACCGTTAGTAAAATAAAATAAAAATAAATAAAATTAGTTTTTACATAAAATTTATTAATTTACAAAAGTCAAAGTAATATACATTTTATGGTCGACGCAGTAAAAATCATTACACTTCGGATGATCATTGTTTGCAAACCTACATCCAAATGAGATGAAACGAGAACCTATGGAACACTAGTAAGAAGTCGAACACAATGAAGCAATTAGAATGGAAATCCGAAGAAAGCAAAAATCTCACAAAAATCTCGCACACTTAACCAAAAGAAAATATTAAAAGTGATTTGGCCAAAATTTATGTGAAGGGTCCCCATTATTATTATGAGGATAATAAGTTAAAATTGGAGGGCTTGTGATTTTACCACAACAATGGAGACACACGGGGAAGAACCAATTATCTCTAGTTAAAAGGTATGAGCTTAACTTTACCTAAAGGTTAAAATGATGAATTCTATCAAGTTTCCAAACAATGAAACATTTCCCATGGGTCCCAAATTAGTGATTCAAGCAATATAAGTTCAAAACAATAAGTACTTGAAGCAAATTGAGTCTAAAACCATGAATCCAAATTTTGAGGAGCATTTAATATTTAAGATTACCTCATACCAGTGATGGAAGAAGCTACAGATAGAGAATTTTAGATAAAGCATATATCCATTGATATGAATGGTATATGACATTGCTTCACTGCCAGGGAGCCTGGCCAGTGCCCCGACAAAGTTGTCCTTAATGACGTACAAGCATTGCCCCGCTGCTGGTGAACGTTCATAGCCCCGACATGTTTACTTATATTTACCACACTTCCCCTTTTGATCACCCTTTTTATAAGCAAATTTGCGAGCTATGTTTATGATGTAGCTGAGTGAAAGGTCTGGGATGGTAAAAGAGACTTAAGCAACTGAATACAATACTTCCATAATGTTGAATCCGCATTCTTTCCTTGTGACTATCAATTCATATGCTTTTATAAAGTGGAGGGATGCAGAGGGATGGGAGGGATTCATTGAGTTAAACTCAAGGTCAGTTCTTTCTTTGAAAATATGAACTATATCACTTAGAAAGGATATATGTTCCTCCATGAAAAATATATAAGGCCAGAGGGCCTTAGAATTCGATAAAAACATCCCTCGAAGGTAAAGAAAACCCATTGCAATAGACATATTACAAATTTCCCATGTATGCCAACCAATGTTGGGTATGGAAAAATCCTTTTACATAAATCTTGGTAATATCAGCAAAATGAATCCATAACCAATAACAAAAGGAAAAATAACTCCAAACCTATGTCACAAGGTTCATCGAAATTCAACCTTGAGGCTTGAATTTTGGCGAAATTTAAAAAAATTTTGAGGTTTGGTGAACCTCATCGAACCTCATAGCCATTGACCAAGTCCATGGATCAAAACTCATGACCTCATGTCACAACTAAAGCTTGTAATCTATCCTTGCAATTTCCATATTCGTGATAACATTTTTTATGTTTATTGATGTTGATATCTTAGTATTTTATCCTATATTTCATTTTAAACTTTATATATATAATATATATATATGTATATATATATATATGTATATGTATATGTATATATATATATATATAATATATATATTATATATATATATATATATATATATAGATATAGATATAGATATAGATATAGATATAATATATAATATAAATATATATATATATATATATATATATATAATATAATATATATATTATATATATATATATATAGACAAACCTAATGGCGAACCTCATCAAAAATTTTGCACACGAACCGAACCTAATCATTATTGAACCCGAACTTGAACTCAAACCATATGACTTAGCTCCAAACTAAATAAAAATAAGAGCTCAACATACTCCACAAATTTCAAATAAGGAAAGGAAAAATGAAATAAAAGGCCAAATTAAAAAACAACCCCAACAAGACTAATTACAAAGATGTCTCAACAAAATAGTAAGATATGACAAGCCTATGTGTCCGTCTTACATTGAGATTTTAATAAATTTTATCTTGCAAAATTACAAGAAATTAGGCTCTCAAAACGTAAAGTGAATAACAATCATGAGATAGAATGATGCTAAAAGAGAAGTTTCTACCCCCTGTAAATTTTCTAGTTTTAAAACAAAGCCTGCATGAGAATACCTTAATAATTTTCTAAATAAAAGCAATGCTTGAGAAACAAACTAAAAGGTTCAAGGACTCCCCAATTCAATTGTCTTGATGAACATCATTTCCGCTCTTCCAAAACTCAGAAGAAAACAACAAGGAGAATGAGTTTTAAATTTGAGTTGGTAGAGGTGCAAAATATTTATTGGAGACTTGCAAAACATAGCTTTATATTAGTGAAACTATAAAGAAAATTGAAACAAAAAGTGTAAAGAAATGGAAAAAGATGAAAATGGGCATATGGGGCTTACCATTTGAAGAAATTAGTTTAATTTTACGTGAAATATGTCAATATTCTCCAACAAAAAAGGTTGTATCCTATGAAGTTCTCATTGACCCAAACTCGTCACTTATTAAATCTAAACTAAAGAAAGCATTAAACTAGAAGAAAACATTGATTCATCTTCAAGGAATATAAAGTAAATAAAATTAATCAGAAATGAAAATGAAGATGTGCTTCTCTATGAATTGCAACGATAATTATTCTCTTTGTTTTTTAGATTTCATATCTACTCCAAGGTTTTCATAAACTTCTCATAAATCAAAACCACATCCCAAGTTATGTAACACTTACGTGTATATGGAGAGGACTTGAATTTTGTATCATAAATATGAAGTGATATATTAAAGACAAGTGAACCACAAGAGGATGACCAGGATCCATTACCTTTGCATATTTTGTATTTTCTTACCGATCGACTGTATTGTTATAATGACTGTTCAAGAATGCCTTGAAAAGATAAAAATGATACACACCAAAATATGGCCTCTATGATGAGATGAACATCTAATAGTGAGATACAAACAAAAATGTAAGCGGACCATAAGTGATGAACTTTTCATTAGCCAGGAAGATTTCCGTGAAGAGTAAAAAGAGGCCCAACTATACATGCGAGGATGTATGTCCAATGAAGGCACAACAATAAGATCCATGTGCACACACCATGAAAAATGAATATCCTTAAAGTCACTTAGTCATCCCAAGGAATGAATTCTTGGAGGTTTGACGAAATTATAATTAAAAATAAATCCAAGCTTTTGAATGCCAAAATAACATGGAAGTCAAGATTAATAAAGCATAAAGATATAGAGCGGTAAGTAAAGAGAGGACTCCATGTGGGCATGACAAATAGGTCGGATTTGTCAAGTAATGAAATGGGTTGACCAGAGGCATACGAGATTACATTAGTCTGATATCTCACTAGTCTGAGATATTAAGAAACTCATTATAGAGGGAAATAGGAATCTCAGAAATAAATCTCATATTGTATGTAAAATACACTTCTAAGAAAAGGAGTCCGAGATTCAATAATATCACTAAGGATGAATAATCAGGTATCGAAATCTCGAGAACCATTTTAAAGCTCCGGGCAAAAACAACAAAGTGGAACCATTTCCTTTTCTAAGAGTTTTATTGAGAAAACAAGGAATTTGGCCATGACAATCAAGAAAATGGCCACATGGATCTCGAGCTAGAAATTTCGGAACACATTTTAAAATGTTTCCGATATAGCATGTTTCCGAGGTTCCGAGGTATTGAGTTCTTGGATGATAAATCTCAGAATATATTTTAAAATATTTATGATATAATATAGACTTGAGATTCTGATAATCTTGAAGGTCCGAAGTCTCGAGGGAAAGATCTTAGAAATGTTATTATCTTAAGAATGAAATGAAAAACAGAGGACTGAGATTATGATATTTACTATTTAGAGGATATATATCATCTCGAGAGAAAGAAATTTGATTAAAGTGGATGCAGGATGAAGGAGTGTAGTGAAAAGGTTTAACTCAACTTGTAAGATTCAGAAAGGGCATAGATAAAACCATGGACAAGAGTACTTTTATAACTGTTTCAAAATTTTGCATGTTTCCTTTTCTTGTGGACCTTTCTTAGTTTTAACATTTAAAATGCGAGAAGAAAATATGAACAGGAAAGAGTCCAACATTCCATTTCAGTTGCATAAAGAAGAAAGAAAAATGATTATTGACTCATCTCGTACATTTGCAAAGAAAAATAATGAGAAGCATTAATATAGAGCATACAAATTCTAATGATAAAATAAAAACTTCCTTGAACATGTTCATGACGTAGAAAAACTTAGTTGTTGCCCGCTTTATTCTTCTACCTATATTATTATTAAAAAAAAAAAAAAAAAAAAAAAAAACTAATTCTACTCATATCCTAACTACAAGAATGAAAAATTGACTAAGTATAATCATACTTCCAATGTAACCATGCATGCATTTTATTTCCTGCACATACGAAAATATCACAGATCAACAACATGAATAAAACTGCAGCTAAATTATTTAAAAAAAGGTTCAGCCTACTATGTACATTTAACAAGTTCAACGAAATAAATTTATTCATAAAATTCTTACCTTACAATTCTTCCAAACATCTGTGCATGGGATAAAAATCAGTATGTGTTTTTATCAATGCTTGAAAGAAATATAGGAAGAGGAAATAATAAGGTAGAATCGAATGATAAACTTTTAAATATTGTAGCCTGCTGAAAATTGTTGGTATTATGTACAGAAGAAAGGTTAAGAATTGGAGTTCCCAAACATTTTTCAAATAAATCAATAAAGTATGGATGGAAATTTAGAATATTTCTAGAAGTATTACATTACTGGCCAGAGTGTAATGATGTACTCTCAAGTGCCAAAATTTGTGAAGAATTGATTTAAAAACAAAACATGAATTGATCATACATGAACAAATAAAATTTCAGAATAAGTAGTTTACGTTCATGCTTAAAGTTCTGGAATTGATTTTCATATAAGCTCATTATTGCACTTGATGAGCGTTGAGAGTTTGAATGCTTAAAGTGCCATCATAATATGTTTAAAAGTTTAAAAATGAAATTTGGCAGAAAAACAAACTCAAACTGAAGAAAATGAGAAAAAGACAAGTTATAATATATATCAATATTACAAATAATGGTACAACACAACTGGGATTTTTTTGCAAAACTTTCTTTTTCATAGGTGTCAACAAAGATAATGAAATTAAAATTATTTACGTGGAAATGGGAGAATTTCAAGCTTTTGATCTATCAAGGATGCTTCATCATTGTAGGAATCAAAGATTGGGATAGGTTCTTGAATGCCAGAATCACTATGATGATTGAATGTTTGAAAATGAGAATGAACCGAAATACTTTCTTGATTAATGTTATTTTCACCTTCAAAAATAGATTCACTTAAGGAATTGGGAATATGGGAGTCAACCAAAACCAATTTTGAAGAGAAAAGAGTTTGAGCATTTAATTTCATTAGTGTTATTTTCCTCTGAATAACATAAATAAGAATCAGGAAGGTAATTAACTGCCAGATTAAGAGAATCTCTGAGATAATTGAAAATATTGTTGGTTGAATTTTCTCTACAAATATCAAAAGTAGACAATAATTCATTATTAATTAAATTAATGACAACTCGTCTATTACCTAAAATTAAATCTGTATTCATAGGGACCACTAATTGATTATCAATTAAATTATTGTTACTAAAAATATTAGGATAAAAAAAAAAAAAGAGGGTGAAGATATATACTTGAAAGTTTCTCTATTTACAACAATTTGCTCGCTTTTCAAAATATACTCTTCCACACTTGTACCATTTCAAAATTCAGATTGCTGGTCAATGTCTTGACAAAAATCAGATTCACCATATGTTTGATTGATCTATAAATTATTTCTAGGCTTCTCTAAAGTTTGAGATTGATAATTATCAACAAAGGAAGATTTTGAATTAATTGGAGTAGTTTGTATATTGTTGACATCCTCTAGTTGATTGGTTTGTAGATGATTTATTTGTTTTCGAATTAATTGTTGTTGATTGTTGCTAATGTATTCTACATATTGTTGATTTTCCATTTCATCAAATATAGCAACATTAGTTAAATTCAGAAGAAATCTGAAATCAACATCATTTATTTGAGCAACAACAACCTTTGATTAAGTTTGATGATTAGCAGTATTTGAAATTTTAATTCGTCGAGGATTAACATTGTAATTTTGAGAAATTGACTTTTCAATAGTGGTACATATGCCTACTGGTTCTTGATCAAAATTAGAAATACAAGGAAGAGATATTAAATTTTTGAACCATCCTATTAGTTGAATTTCGGGAGGTAAATCTTTGGAATGAAATTGCATACAAATTAATTTGAATTTAATTAGGAAATCATCCAAATACACACCTTCCATCCTACACAATTCTTCCAATTCATCACACACCTTTTCATAGTCATATTCTTGAAAAGCGTGAAAGAAAATCTTGGAAAATTCATCCCAACTATGTACAGAGGCAACTGGCAAGGATCGACACCAATCTTTAGCTTGACATGTTAGAACAAGAGTGAAGATTCTACAAATAACACCTTCATCAATATTGAAATTATTACAATTTAAAATGAACTAAAGGAGATGATCAAAACCATAATTCTTACCACTAAATTTGATCTTAGATATAGTCTCAACTACCTTTTTTGGAGTAGAAGCTAGTGGAAGCCTGGTAAAGCAAATCCATGGTGATATTTTAAGTGGATCCATAGTAATAAGGTAAAACTTTAAAGCACAAAATCTTCTAAGAAATAACTATTGTGGCCCTCCTCCTAGTGTCAAAAATGACCTCATCAACATATGAGAGATACCACCCAGTTAGAGCCCCAACTAAGGCCTTATCCATTTGATGTAGTGGTTCTGACTGGTTCAGTTGGGTCCAGACCCCCTCTCTCTCCTTGATGGTTTATAATATATCTATTATTTACCAATACAAAGAGAGAAATCAGATTTGCCCTCATGTTGTGCACATGAAAGAAAGCAAATCCCTCAGTTGACTCTATGGCTCATCCAAGTATAAATTAAGGCCTTCCCTGTGTGAGGGGACTTTTAGAATGCTAAATTAAATATAAATGTAGATCTACTCTAATATGAAAGCAAAAAACTAATCCTATCTCAAATTGGAAAAGGATAGCCTTTTCTCAATTCGAGAGAAAACGAACTAACTAATCAGGGGAAGAGGATTTTTTATATAATGATTGAATTCATTATATGTTTTTCATTAATTAAAGAAGTAGTTTATTCTTTTAACGAAAGAAAAAACAAAATGGGAATGTATTCAAACAATAAATAGTTACTGCTTAGTACAATCACATTTTAATGATTTCATATTAATTCTAATTCTATTATGCTCTTCAAAGATAGCTCTTAAATAAATTCAATAGCATAAGGAAAATTGATACGACAATAGTGCTCAATTGGAATGTAATACACTATTTAGAACATAAATTAAAATCAGAAGTAGAAATTCTGGTAAAAAAATGATTAATTAACATCCCAGACAATATTAAACATGAATGAATTAATTAAGATCATACCAAAATTTCGTTACAGAAATCTACAGTCCTTGAATAACTTCAACTCATTAGAGAAATGGATTATAGTAGTGAAAAATAATCTTCTCTTTCATAACTCAAAATGCCCGTTCTCTGATAAGGATCTAAAAATTTGCCCAAAAAAAAAATCCAAAGTGTCAGGATCTTAACAAGATTAGTTTCAGATTGAAGAGCTCGTCATTCTGAATCCAATGGTGCGAATGAAACTCAAATCTGAGCTTGTATGCAGAAGTTAAAGTAAGTCAAAGTTTAGGTTTGGCTTGTCCAAGTGGCAAGATTGGATGACATGGAAAAGGTTCCAGCGAATGGGGAAGCGCGAAGTGGCAAGTTGCCATTGGGTCTCGCATATCATATATTGGTGAGAAAAAAGGTCGTGGATTAAGAATCGACCCCTAAGCAGTGCCGATTTTCTATTATTGATATTGCATATTGCAAATCAGAGGTGAATGCGCATTACATAATCGGCTCCCGGCACAGACAGGTTGTGATGCGATCACAATCATATATCACAAGTGGATAAGGTAAGTGGCCCTCGGAGCAGTCACGATTGCGAGCGATTTATCGCATATCACAATTGCAGATCTCCTTCTCAGATGCCTTTTTTGAGTGGTTCAACTTCCAAGAGATGGAGTTTTCTGAATATCCATATATCGGGATGGATTTCCAAGGCGATCCAGATTTGGCATTACCAGTTGGTGAGCAATGGAGTGCTATAGGTAAAATGATTTGACCACATATTTGTTTTCTTAGTTTTATATTGTTTTTGTGTTTTTGATGTTACCAAGGCTAAACAAACTCATATGTGTGTGCAGATATTGGACCAGTTCGACCAATGGCACGCCCACGAGAGGAGGATGCTCCAGTGGGAGAAGCTGTAGGGAGAGCAGTCCTTAGGGACCTAGACATAACGAAGACTCCTGCACAGCTGCAGGATCAGATAGATGGATTGACTCTTGGGATTCCATATGTCTGGACGGACGAATTACTGATGAGGCTACAACACCATACTACTGGTGTACTAAGTCGTTGGACTAGGCTCTTGTGCATGATAGCACAAACAGTGACATGCTATCACCAACATCACTAGTCTAGGATGTTTTTTTGCATTTACTTTAAGTTTCTAGGTCAGATGACCAATTTTGTCTTTGGACACAAATATTTTTATGAAAACTTATAAACAACTATGATTTTTGGAGTTTTATTTTGGCTAAGTGATGAAATCCTATGCAAATATTGATGTGAAATGCTTTCTTTACATATGCTGCAAATGTCTATTTAACACATATTTTGCTAATGAATCATTCAATGTGTTTACTTTTTTGGAAACATGTTGATATTGAATGGAATCAAAATGTCTTTCCAAAATCCTAACTCTTAGGAACATGCAATGAATAACTAGGTTCCGAATGGAATAAATGCCAGTAAGTTGTAGAATGACAAGTTGTGAATCTAGCCTAACAATGAGTCAGCATATGCCATGAGAAATGGCATCAGAGAGATGTTCAATCAACGTGCTATACTCAACGATGTTGTTCGTTGATCGACCAATACATACCCCCCTGAAACTCACTAACTCGTCGCTTGGAGTGAAGATGACCTAGGCCACAGAAGATAGGTTCTACGTGCTACGACTAGCTCCATCGGCATACCCGATAGATGGTTCCAAAAATTTTGACATCTGCAACAAATGTGAAGTGGATTACCTAACCAAAATGAAAACTCTAAAAGAAAACACTCAAAAATGCAATAAAAGCATATGTACAATGAGTTTACTACACTTAATCAAGCATAGTAGAGTTTGAGATGCAATCCGTTTCGGGGCTGCGACTGTGGAATCCCATCATAATCGACTAGCTCGTAGGCTCCTTTTGTCAATACACATTTAACAATATAAGGGCCCATCCATAGTGGTTCAAATTTCCCTTCTCCTAATTTATCAGAATCTTGATCGTAAAGCAAGACCAGGTCACCTTTTGAGAAGACACGAGGCTTAACATTTTTGTCATATTATGCCTTGATGTGTTTCTCATGTGCTTCGTTAGCCAATGCGAAATCACAACGAGTTTCATCCAGATGGATTAATTCCAAGAAACAAGCTTCTTCTTCAGAAGTTTTGGGAAGCAGGTCAATTGCAAGCTTGAGGGATGAGATTCACACTGAATTGGTAAGACTGCTTCTAGACCATACACCAACTAAAAGGGCGTAAATCCGGTCTCATTTCTCACCGAAGTCCTATATGCCCACAAATATGAGTACAAGATTAAATTCCAATTCTGTTTATGGACTCCAATCATTTTTTGCAGCATGCGCTTAAGGACTTTGTTGATTGCCTCAACTTGTCCGTTAGCTTTCGGATAATATGGAGTAGAACTATCATGGGACATTCCTAATTTGGTAGTTAATTTGATCATCATGTGATTTCAAAAATGCGACCCATGATCTGTGACTATAGCCTGTGGCACACCAAATCTAGAAACTACATGATTGAAAAAAAAGAGTGCAGTCGTTTCATTGCTGTTGTTCAATGAAGGCATCGCCTTGGCCCATTTTGTAAAGTAGTCGACAACGACTATAATATACCCATGCCCCCTAGCTAAGGTGGGGTTACATGTCATGAAATCAATGCCCCATTTAGCGAATGGGCCAACAACAACGATTGGATGCAATGGTGCAGGTGCTAATCTGGTTTTGTGATCCAAAATCTAACAGGCATGGAAAATTTTGACTGCAAGTATGAAATCTTTGAATATGGTGGCCTTTAGCACCATGGTCTGCTTCCATTTATTCATCCGGAGTCCCATCTAGTTTTCATGGAAACTCAGCAATTTAATCCTCCATACAATATCAATTTGGGCAAACCAGTTTTCAAATACTGATATATCCTTTAGACACTAGACTTCCACTGTATAGAGAACAATATGCCTATTCACAGTTTCCTCCTAGGGGACAACCATATGAGAGTTTCCAACAATATTCAGGTCAAACTGGAATTACATCTAGTGGTTGGATACCAATACTACCAGAACAACCAAGGGTTGTATATCCAATGCAACCAATCCAACCTGTGTCGAATATTCCCACTACACCTGTTGTTACAACTGTGCCACAATCACAAGCACATCCTATTATGTCTCAACCTCAACCTACTCATTCTTCCTTGCAACCTCAACTTTCGAGGTAGAAGACTCAAGTCTCTCAGGTTGTGATACAACAGCCACTTGTCTCTACGGCTCAACCGCAACCTCAGGTTAGTGCTCCTTTATCTGGAACGACTCAAGCACAAACAAGTATTGTCAAGCCGCAACTTGGTCAATCTTTCGGTACTAGGAAAGAACAAACGGTCCAACAACCATGGCTAGCACAATATCAAAAACTACAATTCCAGCAAGCCCAACCTCAGTTTGGACTTGGTTCACAAGCTCAGACTAGATTTGGTCAATATCAAGCCTACCAAGGATCTAGGCAACAAGGCTTTGTAGGTTATGGAAAAATGCATTTCCAAACTGATTATCAACAACCACCCTATATTGGTTATGTCCACAACCTTATCAAGGTTACTAGCAATAGATGCCTTATGCTAGTATGCAAAGACCTACTGCTCAGGCAATTCCATCTTATCCTGGGTATGCTCCACCCAACCTGAATCAGCAGTTGCCTTTTGTAGCAACTCTAAAACTACCAGATTTGAAATCGCTCATGAATGATCTAATTGCATACGCCCCTTGGTGGCCAGTGATTCCTCATAAACTCCCCTCTAATATTCCTAAGTTCAATGGAAATCCAGGTGAAGACCCATTGAATCACGTAATGACTTTTCATTTATGGTGTTTATTCAATACTCTGAATGATGATTCGATTAGACTTCGCCTTTTTCAGAGAATGCTTACTGGTCTAGCAGTGAAATGGTATATTGAATTGCTTAGAGCTTCATTTGATAACTTTGCTATCCTTGCCACTACCTTTCTAACCCACTTTCAGTTACCCATCAGGTACGAAACTG